>APFE030727908.1:74809-106855 GCA_000404065.3 Pinus taeda | reverse complement strand
AAGGCAAAGGAACGTGGGCGACGTCTCTTCTACAAACTAAAGCGTTGGATCTCAAGTAGGTCTTCATCACCTACCTTTTATTTGCAATTAGGAGCTTGCGTGATAGCATTGTTTGATTGTTGCTAGACCCGTTCTGGGCTAGTAGGGATCGCCTCTATCCGTAGAGGGTATTTACCTCTCCAACAGGTATCCTCTAGCTAGATCTAAGCTTTAGATGTGTTCTTCAATCCCATGATTGCATTTCTTTTTCTACTGTGGCTTGATTTTATTGGGATCAGTTGCTACAGGAATTCCTACAGGAGCTCCTATAGTTGCTTCTCCCTTTAAAATTTCATCTTATTTTTGTACTGGAAGCTATGAGGATGATGCCAAAGATGCTGATGGAGATGAAGAGGCACTAGGTAAGTTGCAAGTGAGAATTGAGGTTCTACTTCCTTTATTTTTGTTGTTGTTGTTTTTGTTTTTGTTTTTTGTTTTTTTTTAACTGGTTTTCTGTGTTTTTTTGTGTCAGGAAGGAAAAAAAATGATGATGATGATGTGATGCAAGTGTGGAATGGATGGAAAGGAGGGTTGATAGTTGTAGGATGGTTTATATGTTCTTCATAATGCTTCCCAGCCCCTCAAACTACTTTTTGGAACCATTTCTGGTTCTCTGTGATTCCTACAGGAGCCTCCTGTAGAAAACACAGGGCCTCTTGTAGAACACACAGTTTCCAGAAAAAAACACATTGGGGTGGAAGAAATGTCAAAAATGATGGAGAAGAGTGCGGAGGAGGTGAAATAGGCTCTTTGGCATATTCTCTTGCTCCCTATGGTCCTCCTGCAACTTGCAATACACATTAAAATTTAATTTTCCTTTTCTTGTTTTTCTCTCTCTCTCTCTCCTTCTCTCTCTTTTTTGAAAACAACTAGGGCACCTCAAGGAGGTTTTCACCCTAATTGCCTGCCTTGAGTGCCTCCAAGGAAGGTTTTTACCTAGGTATCTTAATTCTCTTTTTTCTTTTTTTGTGGCATCACTGAGCCGCCTCAGAAGAGGTTTTCAACTCACTGATGGGACTCAAGCGCGTCATGGAGGTTTTCACTTGAGTCCTTATTTTTTTATTTCTCTTTCTGTTTCTTCAGTGAGTGGGTGAAGTGGAGGTTAAGACACGCTCCACTACCATCACTGTCTTATTCAAATATTCAATGAACTCTCGCTTGGAGAGGGGCTTCTTGTAAATTTTCAACCTATGTCCATTGACAAGCATGGGGATGGCTTCCTCATCAATGGTTATGATTAGAATTGAACCATTGTCATTGCATTTTTCCACAGTGTAAGCCCCAACCATCTTGTCCTCAGCTTGCCTTTGAAGTCTTTATACCTTGAATCATAGAGCAACACCCAATCTCCCTCTTGGAATTGCTTCTCCTTGATATTTTTTTCATGCCATATCTTCCTCTGAAGTTGAACTACCTCTGTGTGGAGAAGGGCTTGCAATATTTGTTCATCCAATCCATTGAGCTAAAGTAGTCTTTCCTTCTGTGCATGGCTGAGGTCTAGGTCCAGTTGAGCTTCCATCCTTAGTGCATTGAATTCAAATTTTATTGATAGCAAAGCCTTCTTCTCATAGACCAGTTCATAGGGTGTCAACCCTATGATGGTCTTCCATGTTGTGTTGTAGGCCTAGGTGACCTCAACTAATCTGTTCGCCCAATCTTTTCTACTGCTGCTCACTACCTTGGTCAAAATTCCTTCCAAAGCTCTATTAGTGACTTCCACGTACCCATTGGCTTGTGGATGGTAAGGGGTGGAATTCCTGTGCTTGAATTTATGCTGTGTGAGTAGGTCTTCAATCAAATTGGAAGTGAATTGACTGCCTTGATCTGTGACCAATTCCCTTGGATACCCGAACATGTAGAATATGTTTTCTCTCAAAAACTCAACTACTTTTTCCTCTGTTTTTGCTTTGATTGCTTTTGTTTCTGCCCACTTTTTCAGGTAATTGGTGCACACAATGATGTATTGCTTCTATTTTGAAGGAGGGTTGATAGGACCCACAAAGTCCATGCACCACTTCTCAAATGGCTTAAAGGTCACTTGAGACTGCATGGGCATCTCATCCTTTGGAGTAGGTTTCCCCATCCTTTGACACCGATCACATTGGCTGGTGTATTTCCTCACATCTTGATGAAGAGTGGGCCAATAGTAGCATGCTTGCAAGATTTTGAAGGTAGTTCTCTTTGCTGCAAAATGACCCCCACAAGGCCCGTCATGATAGGTTAGGAGGATGTCAAAAACTTCCTCCTCCCTAACACATCTTCTCAAGATCTGATTTGGGCAAAGTATGAAGATATTACCCCCAATCCAGGTGAAAGGGGCACTTTTCCTCACTATCTTTCTCTTCTCCTTCGAGGACAAGTGTGGTGGGAACTGTGCTAAAACCAAGTAGTTTTCTATATCAGCAAACCATGGAGAGAGTATTGAGATAGCAAACAGGTGTTCATCTGGAATTGATCATCCACCATTCCTTCTTCACCTAGAGGAAAATTTACTCTAGACAAAAAGTCAGCAACAACATTTTATTTACCAGGCTTATCAATAATGGTCAAATCAAGCCACTCCTGTAAAAGCAACCATCTAATAATGCGAGAATTTACCTCCGGTTTGTTCATTAAATATCTAATTGCAGCATGATTAGTATGTATGAAGGTCTGATATCCTATGATATAATGTCTGAATTTTTTTAAAGAATGCACAATAGCTAGGAGTTCCTTCTCGGTCACTGTGTATTCTAACTCTGCCTTTGAAAATTTTTTGCTTATAAAGTATATGGCATAAGGTAACTCTTCTTCAATTTTTCCTAAGGCTACTCCTATTGCTTTGTTCGAGGCATCTGTGTGAATGCAGAAAGGTAGGGCCCAATTTGGGCCTCTCAAAATTGGGGCAGTGACAAGTTTACTCTTCAAGGTATCTAAGGCTTCTTGACAGTTTTCCGACCATACAAATTCGACATCTTTGCCTAGAAGACTAAACAACAGAGAGGCTAGCTTACTAAAATATTTAATGAATCATCGGTAATACCCAGCTAAGCCTAAGAAACTTTTGACATCTCTCACCTTTTGAGGAGGTGGGACCCTTTGGATGATGGAAATTTTATTGAGGTCCACTTGCAATCCTTGATGAGATATTGCATGACCTAGCACGGTCCCTTCAGTCATAAAAAATTCACATTTTTGTAGACTGAGGGATAGGTTCATCTCATTACACTTGTCCAAGACTTTTCCTACGTTAGATAAAGCTTCCTGAAAGTGAGAACCATAAGGAGTAAAATCATCCATATATATTTCCACTGCATCATGAACTAGTTCAAAAAATATACTCAATACCGCTCTCTGGAAAGTGGCTAGAGTGTTGCACAAACCAAAAGGAAGGACCTAGTATGTAAAGGTACCCCAAGGACAAGTGAAAGTGGTATTATCTTGGTCTTTCGGGCTTATTTGAATCTGATTGTACCCGCTAAACCCATTTAGGAAGGAGAAAAACTTTTTGCCTGCCAGACCATCTAACACTTGATCTATGAAAGGCAAAGGAAAATGGTCTTTTTTAGTGGCTTTGTGCAATTCCCGATAGTCAACAAAGATTCTCCACTTACCATTTTTCTTTGGCACTAGCACCAAAGGAGAGACCCATTCACTGTCAGAGATGGGGTAGATGAATCCTACATCAAGTAATTTTTGCAACGCTTCCTTAATAATGTCTTTAAGTGTTGGATTCATCCTCCTTTGAGGCTTTCTGATGGGTTTGCAATCTTCCTTAATGTATATATGATGAGTACATATTGAAGGGTGCACTCCCTTCATCTCCTTATAACTCTAGGTGAAGGCGTCTAAATGTTTTCTCAATAAGCCGGACAGCTCCTTCTCTTGGGAAGTGGATAGGGATGGATTGATTTTCAAGGTTCTTCCTGGGCTGAACTCTATATTGTTAACACAAAGAGAGGTTGGGTCAGCCACACAAAGATCAACTAAGGGGTTGTTTTGGGTTTCTTTCACTATGTCCTCTAATGGTAAGATACTGGGGGGTGGATTCTGAATTACATCTTCAATGATATCATCCTCATCTTGAGGTTTTCCCCCCATGGTAGTTTCTAATGCACAAAGTGGTGCAGAATAGACTTCATCCTCATCCTCCTCCCCCAACCAGAGAGGTAGATCATGTTCTAGAAAGGGTTGGGCAAGAGGGCATAGGATTAACTATTTGGACATATGCCCATTCTTGATGGTCATGCTCCCAACTTGACAGCTGATGTAGGCATCGACAGTAGCCAACTATGGTCTTCCTAGGATGAGAGGATACCCAGTGAGCTTTGTCTTCAGTTGGGGAACTAAGAAATCAGCAGGGTACTCCCAAGAATCAATGGAGACCATCACATCTTCCACAATAACTTTAGGGGTCACGGTGGAGCGGTTTTCTAGTTGCAATACTGTCGTGGTCTTCCTCAAGGAGCCCTGGAGGTTAAGTTTGAGCATTGTGTCATTTAGCATCATATTAATGGCAGCTCCCAGATCAATCAAGGTATGTGGGATCAAGGTGCCATTGATGTGGACATCAACTACCGGGCTTCCAAGGTCCAGATATTTCTAATAGATTACCTATCCCAACATCAGGTTGGACAATTGTCCTATGACATTGATGGTTGGGGCATCTCTTTTGCGCCTTCCTAGATGCCTAAAGCACTTCTCTTTGATCAACCTATTGTATATAGGCACATCTTTTATGGCTTCAAGAAGTGGTATCTTCACACATAACCATTTCAATTCTCACAGAAGTTCAGTTTCTTCTGGGGTAGGTTGCGTTGTCCCGAATAGCCTCTTAGGAAAGGGTGGAATTGCTTTAGGTTCACTTTCCTCTTTATCTTCCTCAACCTCCCTAGGTGGAGGCTGGCTATTTGGGAGAACCTCTCCAAATCATAGGTTAATCTCTTGAATCTCCACAACATACGTTGGGCATGATGGTTCCCCACTATATACTTATTGAGCCTATCTGTTGTTCGGGTTTGGTTTTGGCTGGGTAGGCACTTGGGGTTGCCTTGGTGGAGTAGGAGGCAATGGTTGTGGTTGGTAGGTGGTGGAGGCAAAAGAGCAAGAGGAGAGTTGTACTGGGGCCTCCACCCCTGATGAGATGCATTCCATTGAGGTTGCAGCTGAGCATAGAATTGAAATGAAAGAATGGCTAGTTTGGCATGATATTGATATGGAAAGGACCAAGGAGGAGGCGTGGACCAGGAAGGATGAGCAGGGGGTCCCTAAGAAGGTATGGAGGTGACTAGGTTGGGGTTGTAGTATGCCTAAGATGTCCCTTGAATCCCCTGCTGATATGGTCTAGGTCCATGCGATCTCCTTTGGTTCATGAAATAGAGTGGTTCAGTGGCTCCTTCGCCCCCCTAGTATACAGCTTTAAGTCCAAGCAAGGAAGGGCACTTATCCGTAGAATGATCTTCTTCACAGAATAAACAAACCTCTATAAAGTTGAATGGACATTCGTTCCTAGGATGCCTCCTGGTGCATCTAGGACAAAAGATGGCCAAAGCCCTCTCTACTTCCTCTTGTTTCCTTTTGATATGAAAAGTATCCATTTGCATAGCAAGAGTCCGCAACATCTCACTTTTGAAGTCTTCTAGCATGTTTCCGAGTTTACCTTTTATGGATGAATTGGAAGAGGAGGTGTCGGCTATGGGTTGACTCCCCCTACCACTCTTTCTGGCTATTCTAGTATGGTTTCTAAAGACAATCTTTATGCCCTCATAAGATAGCTGGTAGATGTCTCCCTCGACCAGTAGATGGAGGGTGTCTAGAAGGTCTTCCGGGATTCCCCTGAGTAGAACCAACTTCAGAGATTCAGGGTTAAGTGTGCACCTGGCCTTTTTGTAACCGAGTTGGAACCTCTCTTCATAATCTTCCAAGGATTCATCACTTCCCATGGTCATTCAAAAGATTTGTTCTTTGGTATCTTTTGACCTACAGTAGTCTTGATATTTGTTATTAAAGGCCTGTTGCATATGAGCCCAAGTTGTGATGTTATTTCCAAGTAACCCCATGAACCAACGCAATGCTGCATCCTTGAGAGTACAAGGAAATAGTTTCAACTTTTGCTCATCTTCTGCATAGTCATAGGTTCGACAGATGACACCAAACTCAAACAAGAAGGTGCCAGGATCTTTTGTAGTCAACCATGCAAGCGAGGCAGGGCGGAAGGACTTATATTCTTCATTTTGGTGTCCCCATTGGTCTCTTGAATGGGAAGGGTACCCTCTATTCTTTCTCCATTTCCCCTAGCATTTCTATTTTTAGCCATTGGCTCAGTAGGGATGTTTTCTTCTTCTTCTTCCCCTATAGGTTCTTCAAATATCTCTGGTTGTTCACCTAAAGGTTCTTTTTTATCATTGCCACCGAAGAAGAGAGAAGGTTGGTTGTGTGATGTAGTGGGGGTGTTGGGCAAGTATTTTCTTGAATTATCTCTATTCCTATGAGGCATGAAAGGAAATCTTTTTGGTTGGTTTTTTTTTCACTAATTGTACTTGCAAAACTGAAATGGATTGAATAACACAAATTGCAACTAACTGAAATGTACTTTGCTGAAATGAAATTTGCAGAATTGAAAAGGAAAGCAAGGAAATGTAGAAACTGAAATAAATAACTAGTCTACTTTTGCTGAAATGAAATTTGCAGAATTGAAAAGGAAAGCAAGGAAATGTAGAAACTGAAAGAAACAACTATTCTACTTTTATTGAAATAAACTACTTAGCAGAATGTTGCGATAGAAAATAGAAGAAAGTAGTAATCACAAAATACTTTGATGCCTCGACAACGACGCCAAAAAGTGGTGAGTACCAGTATTGCATCAATAATGCTACAACTCTTGGGCTGCCTACTTTACTCTTATCAACCCGGTAGTTCGTAACAAACTTGGAAGTGACTGTGTCATATGCACAAGTACTAGTTCTTACTGCAGGTTGTCACTTGGTCAGCTGGCGCAAGATCACTAGGAGCTCAAGCCAACTTCTATGGATTCCAGAAGAAGCTCTATATGTGATGAAAGAAAGGAAAACTTACTCTACATAGGCTACTCTACTTGCAGAAAGGAAAAAGACTGAAATGTAAAGTAAACCTAGCAAACCCTACTTAACCAACTAATCTTACTTTTGCAAAAAGAAATATGAAAACCATGAAATGAATGCCATTACCTACTCAAGGAAGCAAACAACATCTATTCAAGCTATTTCTCGAAGGAAATGAGGAAAAAACATCTTTTTAGATTTTTATGTATTTTTATGTGAATTTGTCATGCTTGTAATTTATTTGTTTGTGAATGTGGCAGTGAACAGGTGACGATAGAGGGTGACTTTGGGACTTGAGAGGATGTAGGATGGTGTGGGTGGGTCCTAGGATGTCTCAGGTGGCCTTCTAGAGGCTTTTCTTGCAATCATCCTTCAAAAGGAAGCCTATAGGAAAATCTACAAGAGGACATGGGGGATTTATAGGAGGTCTACAGGAGGATGCCGAGAGCAGTTTTGAAGGTTTTAAAGGTTTGAGAGTGGGTGGAAAGGATATATGAAGGTTGGGATGATGTGTTAGGGTGCCTGGGTTTCACCAAGGATCACTAGGAGATGGAAAGATGGTCGAGAGAGAGGTAGAAGTCTTATGGAAAAATGTAGAAAACTAAGGCAGATTTGAGGTGAACATTGGGCGACCTGTAGGGCATAGACAGGGGAAAGAATGTGATGGCTAATAGGCTGGCTTTCTATGAGGATAAATCTACTGCAAAAGATCTAACAGTCAAACTATGAAACCAAGCAAATAAGGAAATTAAGTACATCAAAAAATAAAATCTTGCATCAAGCTAAACTAAAGTATGAGCTATGGAAAGAAATGCTGAAAAATGCTATAATGAGAGAAAGAATGGAAGAAGAATTATTGCAAAGACAGAAATGAGCATGATGAAAGAGATCTAAAGCAAAGCATTAACCTTCTAATAAACTGCAACAGTAGAAATACTATGGAGAAGGAAAATATGTGTTTTTGTGGCAGCAAGAGGGTCTTGGCCTCAGTTCATGGTCCCAAAGGGAGGAAAGGAGGCCAAGGCACTATTGCTAGCCTTTTGTATCTTCTTTCTATCACTGTTTATCCTGCTATAGAAAACATAAATGGAAACAACTTTCTAAATCACCAAAAGCAACCTATTCTTAACCAAGAAAAAAATTCATCTAATAGCAAATAATCCATAAACTGAAACAAAGCATATAAATAAAAAAAGGAGGAGCTTGGTTACTTGGATTGGGCCCTAGCCCAAGAGCTTCAGCCCTCTGAGGTAACTCAGTGATAGATCAAGAAGAATCTCATCTTTATTATCAAAATAGTAATAGGATTACATGAAACTGTCACCAAAAGTAAGCTCGAAGTTGAGCAGAGCAAAACTGCAACAAAAATTCAACAAAAAATTGACCCTAATGAGGCCCTAGGCCTCTCTACTTATACAACTGAAGCTACCAACAACTTCCTCAAAATCAGGGAGGCTTGGCTCCCAAAACTCGAGATAAACATAAGTTATCCTCCACTTGCTCAGTTGCCTCCTAGTGCATTGACTTGGCTGTTTGTGCTCCAAGTTGCATGAAGGAGAATTCGAAGTGGGGAGTAATAAATGAGGGGGATTCTCTCCTATAAATCTACTGCTTTGTCCACTTCAAATTATTTCTGCCAATTTTCCATTGAATCTTTGACTTGGTCTTCAAAATTCAACAAAAATCTGCGTTAAATACATATTAGACCTCATGGCATCATAGCTAAACCAACTTACGGCATAAGCATAAACATAATCAAAAATCATGCAATAAGCTAAGAGAATGGTTGATTTAACTACGTTAGGAGGAAAAATGAGCCCATATAATTACCCATTTATGGTGCTCATCAGTTTGCTAGGCAGCCCTTTGCACTTTATAGCACCTTTTGAATTTGAATTCAACCTTTCCCCCCACTTTCGGTCCATTAATGCTCCTTTCACAGTAGATTTTCCAAAATATAGCCCATAAAGTTCACCTTAAATGCCTTCCACCCACTCCATTTGGTCTCAAACAAAGCATCACATTGTGAATAGTGAAGGTAACGGTCACTTTCCAACCAACCTATGCAGTAGCGTAGCTACCCTCGCACTGTCATGAACCTTGTCATACTTCTCTACTGTGCAGAGTCCTGTCATTGTGCAGCTTCCAAGTAGAGTATTTTATAGTCCCATGCCTCCTTTCAGCTGCCTAGAGCGCTAAGACTGTACTTCCAGTGGCGAGTTAGATGGGTGGGCCACCTATGTAGAGCTTCAAATGACTGCCATTTACTTTTCCTGGGAAGAGTTTTCCATTTAGTTTTACCAACTACATTGCACCACCATCTATGATCTCCTTAATAACATATGGTCCCAACCAATGCATCAAACTAGTAAACTTTCGGCGGTAGTCCCCAAGTATGTTAATGGAATCAATCTCATCCTGCTCTATCACCATGGTCTTTCTACCAAGAAAGCCCTTTCTTTATTCCTTCCTCAAGCTTCTTGAATTCTGCTTCCACCATGTTCCTTTTCTCCCTCAACTAAACTCTTTCATCCATGAGTTCTTCAAGCCTAAGATCACCCTACTGAATCTCTTCATCTAGTCCCAACTGTTATTCTTTGATCTCCTCCAACTGTATGAGCCTCTCCTCCAAGTCGCCGCGATCCGTCATACCAGTGACTGCCGCTCTGCACAGACTAGGCATGATGTATTCCATAGGCATTATAGCTTCCACTCCATAGACTAGCTAGAAAGGTGTCTGTCCCATTAGTTTCTTACATGCCATCCTATAAGATCATAATACTGTGAGTACATGTAGGTCCTAATCACTTCGTTGCGCATTGCATACCTTGGCCAACACAGTTTCCAGTACTTTGTTAAACGCTTCTACTGTCCCATTAGCTTGTGGGTGATACATTGTGCTTTTCTGATGATACACCTACAACTCTTCTATCAGTGCGTTGATCATCTCATTCAGGAAATGTGTACCGCAATCGCTCATTAAGATCTTGAGGCATCCGAATCACATAAAAACGTGTTCAAATAGAAACTCGTATCGGTGAAGATGGAGGTGAATGCGGTGAAGTTGGTGGTAGTGTGGGTGGGGGTGGTATTCACAAAATTCTTTGTCTTATCAAATGGATTGCACTTCGCAGAGAGACCTTCATGAGCTCTTCCTCGTCCCCTCGTGAAGGTGAAATCAAGGGGCTAGTTTTTGGTCCCTTATTCCTTTGTTCCTATAAGTTTTTCCACTTCGCATAGCCCCAAACATCAAGGTAATTGCATAATCCTCTTTTTGCATAATAACATTTTAATCCAAGTATTCAGAGACTTTACGTACTTACCTCACGGTCCCTTGAGAAAGTGTCGCTCTGCGTCACTGTAGCTAACTAAGGTGTCAACCGCAAACTCAGTAATGAATCCTCCTATAATTTGATCAAGCCAATGATCAATGACACGCAATCTTATCCTCTGATGCTTCTAACCTTTGTACTAATTATGGGGTCCACACAATAGGATTGTCGAGTTTCCACCTTCCTTGGTTATCTACTAGCTTCATGATCTAATCATACAACTCAGTAGGGAAAGACACGAAGAAGATTTCGTGGATCTCTGTGTACAGGTAGCAGTCTAACCACTCTTATTTTGTTAGTTGCGGGTTCCTATTCTCCTGGACGCGAACTCATGAATCGTTTTGTCCAACTAGCTTTCACTTTCCTTCTTAGTTGGATTCCAATGATACAATATATCTATGCAAATTCCGATCCCAGCAATGTAACCATTTGTTGGCTTGATGGGGCTTGACCCAGGTTTGGATTTAATTAGCATAACAAATCCCTACACTACTAGCCCTTTTGGCATCAACCCACAGAGCACGGGTTGAAGTCTCACCTGAAGAAGTATGGGGTGATGTTAGAACCAAGTTTTCGCACCCTTGAGATGTCTGAGGTGTTGATTTAATCCAACTGTGCCTACCTTCATGCAGGTTACTTAACGTAGTGTTATGACCTGTGATACCTTCGCAATCTGCTATAATTGTCCTTCGCGCAACCCTAACGAAGGGGTTGAGGTGATTTCACGTTGATCTACGCTATTTCCAAAAAGTTACACTGCGTATCTTAATTATCCTCTTATAGATGTTAGTCAACTTCATGTAACCAGATACTTTAACTCACATTCACTTAATCTACACAGTTATATATGTTCGCGCACCACATAGACAACAAAAATGCAATTTATACCCAATATATTTGATACAGAAAGCAGGAAATAAATACACAGAAATGAGGTAAAACTTCTCTTTATTAATGCTTCAACAGTTAAAAACTCGACTCACCCTGTGCACTCAACTACAAGGGGTCCGTGCACTCAGCTGTAGAGCCTTCTCCTACTCTACGACCCAAAGACTTGACTTTACCCTTAGATCTTAAGCTATGATTCTATTCCATGGTCATTCCAATTCTATTCCTTCACAACTTAGAGCCTCACTCTATTTATACAATCCCATGGTTCGTGAATTGTGGGTAGATCTCTATAGCCAACATTACATTACAAAATTGAGGGTGGACAACCCTATGACTCATTTACAAGCTACGCACTCCGCGCCCATAAAATGTGGAGTCTATACATTGGATTTATAACTTTTAACCAAAATCTGGGCTTTTAGCCCCAAAACATCCCTTGCAGATCCCGCACCCAATAACAATCTTCCTCTTGCCCTTGTCGCACACTAGTATGTTCACCTCTACTACTTCTACTGCTTCTGGTGCTCTCTAGAATGCTGCTTCACGTTGCTTTGCTAACCATTCCACAATGAAGACAACCATTCGTTGAGTCTGGAGGAGTTGTAACAATATCTCCAAGGTTCCTCCTCCGCCCAACATCATGCCCCGTGGATCCAGTTGAACTGTACTCTCGTGTAGTGATCTTTCACAAGACAATGCAGGTCATATGGATTGTAACTTTGGAGGTTGAATGGATACTTCTTCATCTGCTTTGCTTCGACATCCAAATGCTTGAAACTTTGGATCTAGTATAACGCGATGTGCAGCGGAAGAGTGGGCCAAGGTGCCTTCTTCTTCCAGTGCATCCTAGATGTCAATCCATTCAAGATGTGATATGTTACTTCCTACATGACAAGTACGTCCAAGGAAAACTTTGGTAGAACATGCGGAGGATTCTCCACAAGGTACATTCGTATCAAGGTGTTGGATGGTGAGGCATTCCAATCAGCTACATCTGTTAGTGCCTCCATTGTTGCCTTCAACATACAGGGTAGATCTTGTTTGAATATCATCTTGTAAATGGAGGTGATAGAATTATTGGACAGTTGTGTGATAACTCCTCTAAAGCTACATTCGAAAAAAATCTTACAATAAGTGTTCACAACGTTCTCCACCAGTGACCATGCCCACTTCAAGCCCAGGAACTCCTATCAGGCACATATTGCGTCCAAGATGTAGGCTGACATGTAGATTTATGCTTGCATACCTTTGGGTAGTTCTCAAGCCCTTGCTACTTATTCCTTTAGCTGATGAGCCAACATGTCGGACCAGTTGCATACTTTTCATTCTCTAGTCAGTTGGTCTAGCACGACCACCCAACTCTGTGGGAAGGTTTCCGTGCTTTCTTGGCTATACAATTGACATGAAAAGATGACCAAGTATTGATACGTCTTCTGTAGTATCTTCGTCTTGTAGATCTATTTGGGTGTCATCCTGAATCTATCCTAATCCTTTACCAAGTTCTTCAGAATGTCTCTAGAGTTGGCATTACTACTAGATAAGCTAAAGGGAGTCTCCATGATATTCATGTATCCGACATCTAATACATCTCATCATAATCTTGTTTCTTGAAGGTTGCAATATTTCTCCCGCTGACATTGCTCAAGGTCATCTTCTTAGGATCAGTGTGTGAGACGATCTAGTGTATCATGTCCGCGCATGGGAACGATGGGTATTTGCATGCAATCTGGTACATTGAGATTGATTTGTGGATGTTCACGTATACTTGGCAATCTTCGAGGTCTTCCCCAAATGTACATGCAAATGAATCATTGACCTCTTTCCATTTCATCTTGATGTCCTTGTCTAGAATCAGCTTGGTATCTTCATAGCTTAGTAGACTTGCATACACTCGCTCAACTTCTGCTCCAATTGCACTTCTGTCAGTGACCTTTGGTCTTGCTTTCTTGGAGGCCATTGATCCTGAACTATTAAGAGGTAGATGAAAACTTACTAGATCTGGAGACAAAGCGACATGCATGGCAAGAAATCTGTCAGAAAAAACCAAAGAAAATTCGTGAACAACATAACACATACCTGCGTATTGACTGGCAAGGATTACACAATTTCTTTGGGAGGCTAGGAGACTGACTACCAGAATTTGCAAAAGAAGTTTGGGCTCTTTGGGAGGCATGTCTAGTTGCTGAAATTGCACAATGGAAAATCTAGGATGATAACTGACTGCTAGAATTGCATAATGTGCAATTTTAGCTCACAATGGTTGTAGTCTCAATGATTACACTGCACAATGTTTTGGGCCAGCAGTCACTATCCCTCAAAATTGTGTAAAGAAGGCTTGGAGGATAGTTAATGGGAAAAAATACACATTTCCTGAGGGGAAGACAAAGCCTTCCCTCTCAGGATTGTGCAATGTTATCTTGGTGAGGTAGAGTCTAGGCCAAGGCTGCGCAGACTCGTCGACAGGCAACTGAAAGCAAATGTGAAAGTGAATGCATGGTGATACTGAGTGTAAGCAAAAGAAAATGATCATGCATGCAAATAGTGAATGAAATATTCAGAAAACAGAACATCATGCATGAGGGTGAACCAAGTCGTCGAATCAACGACCATTCGTGCAAAACAATTTCATGCATGCGACAGTAGTGAGACACTAATGAAAACTGAAATGATGATAGTACAAGCTATTATGCATTTAAGCGATAACAAGCATTCAAAGAAATCAAGAAAAAAACAATCACACAAGCAAAAATAGAAAAAGTGACAAAAATGTTACAAAAGACAAGTTGAGACCACTTACCCATGAATAGCTGAGTTGGATGTGTTGAAGAGTCCTCGATGTGTTGTGTGATGTCAGAGCTCTAAGATCGATGTAAATAAATGAAATCTGAAGCGTTGAGTAAATAAGTTTGAAGCTCATGATGTGCATGCCACAAATCTAGGAAAGAGCAACACTTGGAGGAAAGATTCTAAAATGATCTTTGCATGTAAGCTCCAGCTACTAAAAATAGCCCCCTAAATCAATGGATGCTTTTTGCATGTTTCCTTTTGCTATTCTAGAAAAAATTAGCTCATGCATGCAAGTCAAGTTTCCTTGGTCTCGGGTGGAACTGGTCAACCCAACTACACATGCAAGAACTTGCTCAACTGCTTGGAAAAAATGCGCATTTTTGGAAGGTAGTTGAGCTAGATCTCTAAGAGATTTGCATAATTTCTGGGTAGAGTAGTTGACTACTACCAAGGATTATGAAATTCCTGGGCTGAGCAACCCTGATGGGAGGAATTGCGCAATTTTCTGGATGAATCTTGATTGACAAATTTGCGCAATTCTGGAGCCCAATAGGCTGGCAGACATAATTGCACAATTTTTGGAGGGAAGGATGGTTTCCCTCTAGAATTGTGAAATTCCTTGTGGGAGCTACTCATCCTGTAGTTGGACCAAGTCCGAATAAACAACCTGTGAGGGGAATGCAACAAGCTTTGATAGACAGGTTGTCTTTCTATAAGAAATTCATTGAAGCTTGTGTACTTGATGAAGCAGGACATGCTGCTGTGAAAGGTTGGTAGGGAGGCTCCAAAACAAAGCTAAGGAAAAATTTTGGAGGGTAGTTGTAGCCACGACAACTCTTGGCGACACATTAGTAGAACTCCAATTCTTTGAATGGACCTTGTTCATGAAAAACAAGTCTAACACCTTCAAAAGTATTTTTATGTTCATAGTTCATCTTGGTTTCACACTAGCCTAATTGTAAGATGTTACATCTACTAAGATCTTGGTCGATTGACACACATTCCAATTCAAAGCAACACAATTATTTTGATTGGGATTGAGGGGTATATTGGTGGGCAAGAAGTATAATCGTTAGATTCTTAGTTTCATCTCTGGTGTTGCTCCACTACTAGTAGGCCTGGATAGTACCTCGGTAGAGTCACACAAGAAAACAAGCATCACTCCACTGCCAGCGAGCTTGATCAGTGCCCCAGGAGAGTTACTTGCATCACCTATTTATGCATGAAACCTTTCTCTTATTTCGTCTTATTCATTTTTCATCTTTGAAATTATTCACTTTTAATTTTTTTCTTATTTTCTCATAACTGTGCATAACATTTATTCATTTCAGAGGCAGAAAATAGATACTGACTTATTGAGAGAAGAAGTTGTTCCTTCAGAGAAGTAGTTTATTATATACCTCTGACGTGCTTATTAAGGTTTTCCCCTTCACCTTACTCTACTTGACTGAGCTGACAAGGGTTAAGTCAAAAATAACCAACTAGTGTAGGTGCCACTAGTTAGTGCGCAAGCGTTGTGTTATCACTAAGGTTCACTTTGAACAGTACATATTTTCCTTCGACGTATCATGGACTAAAACTAACAAGTTTTTCATACAGAGGTAGGATGACAGATAACCAAGTAGTGATAGCAGTACAAGACCTCTTCTACTTTGCCCAATTTGTTTCAATAGTCATACATGGTTTCATGCAAAACTAATCTACGAACAAAACAAGAAAACAAACAACAAAGCAAAGCAGAAACATAAGAAAATGCAAAAGAAAAGTAAGAAAACAAGAGAAGCAGGTAAGCAAACAAGCATGCAAGAAAGAAAACTGAAAGTAAAAACTACTCCTACTCCTAAGCTAACGTGGATGGGCCTAATCACGTGAAGTGATAATTCCAATGCAACCATCGACACATTGGTTGACCCATGTTGGTGAAGGCTTGGTCTGCCGAGCAAGTTGGTTGTGCGAACCAACAAACAAGAAAGATATAACCATAAAGACAAACATAATTTGTGTTTAAAATTGTGCACAAGACATAAGTGAATGTAGGTACATGAAAAGCAATCTCTGGACTTATCATGGGGTTGTGCAACACTACGTGCAACTTTAAAGCATACACATATTCTTGACTTTGACATGCAAGAAAATGAAAGAAACAAATACAAATTGTGTCATGCACATGTGCTTGCAATGTAAGATTCCTCCAATGCATGAGCGATGGGATCATGTAGTTCGAGTGGAGGAAGCATGATCTGTGTGTGAGATTTATATTCATTGCATACAAATGAGTGATGAGGAGCCTCGGGTAATCGACAATTTCCTGATCAGAAGTGAAACCAAGCTCGAGAGAGTGAGGGCCTGACATAACCATCAACTCAGCCTGAAGTGCCTCGATAATCTTGGGTGTTTCGACTTCATCATCAGATAGATCATCATAAAACAGTGGCTTCAAAAATCTGACTGCGATAGAATTATGATCGAATATGGAAGTAAATGGATCACGAAAGCCACAATAAAAAAAAAAATTGTTTTCAATGGCATCATCATGATCTGATGAATCAAATAGTGGGGTAAATGAAAAGTGAACCAATTCACCAACTGTGTTTCTGGAAAAGGCAGATGAAAAGTCAAGTGGGTTTTAATGACTAATTCATCCTCTCCATTGTTGAATGATGGACTGACATCCGGTGTGTCCTTCGAGTGATCAACAAGGGGTACATCTATAGAAATCATGGATGGCAGGTTCACCAAAATGGTCAGGAAAGAATGGAGGGGGCTGGGATGGAAGGGAGTCATCCTTCATTTAGTGTTGATGCTCAAGCTCCCAGTCATACTCTTCATGAATGACAACCCATGTTGGTAGTGCAACACCAACTTCGTCGATGGCTTGATCCTTGTTGACAACAAGTGTAGAGTTTAGAATGGAAGAATCCAAGTACAAAGATGGAGGTTGTGAAACAAAATTCATATGACAACTCAATGGACTCACAACCAAATCTGTGTAAAAATTAAGCGGAGTGATGTTGGGAGGATGTGACAACTGAGAAGATGTGTGAGGATGGTCTCCCACATCACTCTGTAGTCCTAAAGCTATTTGATGAGGGGACGATGGACAATCACTTGTGACAGTGACTGTATCCATCTGTGATTGTGCAACTCCATCACTAAAGAATACAAAGCGAGACTTGAGTTCAAAATTCTTCTTAGGACGATCTTTTCATTTGGCCCTCCTTCTAGCACCAGAAATACTGAAGGTAACGGTCACTTTCCAACCAACCTATGCAGTAGCGTAGCTACCCTCGCACTGTCATGAACCTTGTCATACTTCTCTACTGTGCAGAGTCCTGTCATTGTGCAGCTTCCAAGTAGAGTATTTTATAGTCCCATGCCTCCTTTCAGCTGCCTAGAGCGCTAAGACTGTACTTCCAGTGGCGAGTTAGATGGGTGGGCCACCTATGTAGAGCTTCAAATGACTGCCATTTACTTTTCCTGGGAAGAGTTTTCCATTTAGTTTTACCAACTACATTGCACCACCATCTATGATCTCCTTAATAACATATGGTCCCAACCAATGCATCAAACTAGTAAACTTTCGGCGGTAGTCCCCAAGTATGTTAATGGAATCAATCTCATCCTGCTCTATCACCATGGTCTTTCTACCAAGAAAGCCCTTTCTTTATTCCTTCCTCAAGCTTCTTGAATTCTGCTTCCACCATGTTCCTTTTCTCCCTCAACTAAACTCTTTCATCCATGAGTTCTTCAAGCCTAAGATCACCCTACTGAATCTCTTCATCTAGTCCCAACAGTTCTTCTTTGATCTCCTCCAACTGTATGAGCCTCTCCTCCAAGTCGCCGCGATCCGTCATACCAGTGACTGCCGCTCTGCACAGACTAGGCATGATGTATTCCATAGGCATTATAACTTCCACTCCATAGACTAGCTAGAAAGGTGTTTGTCCCATTAGTTTCTTGCATGCCATCCTATAAGATCATAATACTGTGAGTACATGTAGGTCCTAATCACTTCGTTGCGCATTGCATACCTTGGCCAACACAGTTTCCAGTACTTTGTTAAACGCTTCTACTGTCCCATTAGCTTGTGGGTGATACATTGTGCTTTTCTGATGATACACCTACAACTCTTCTATCAGTGCGTTGATCATCTCATTCAGGAAATGTGTACCGCAATCGCTCATTAAGATCTTGAGGCATCCGAATCACATAAAAACGTGTTCAAACAGAAACTGGTATCGGTGAAGATGGAGGTGAATGCAGTGAAGCTGGTGGTAGTGTGGGTGGGGGTGGTATTCACAAAATTCTTTGTCTTATCAAATGGATTGCACTTCGCAGAGAGACCTTCATGAGCTCTTCCTCGTCCCCTCGTGAAGGTGAAATCAAGGGGCTAGTTTTTGGTCCCTTATTCCTTTGTTCCTATAAGTTTTTCCACTTCGCATAGCCCCAAACATCAAGGTAATTGCATAATCCTCTTTTTGCATAATAACATTTTAATCCAAGTATTCAGAGACTTTACGTACTTACCTCACGGTCCCTTGAGAAAGTGTCGCTCTGCGTCACTGTAGCTAACTAAGGTGTCAACCGCAAACTCAGTAATGAATCCTCCTATAATTTGATCAAGCCAATGATCAATGACACGCAATCTTATCCTCTGATGCTTCTAACCTTTGTACTAATTATGGGGTCCACACAATAGGATTGTCGAGTTTCCACCTTCCTTGGTTATCTACTAGCTTCACGATCCAATCATACAACTCAGTAGGGAAAGACACGAAGAAGATTTCGTGGATCTCTGTGTACAGGTAGCAGTCTAACCACTCTTATTTTGTTAGTTGCGGGTTCCTATTCTCCTGGACGCGAACTCATGAATCGTTTTGTCCAACTAGCTTTCACTTTCCTTCTTAGTTGGATTCCAATGATACAATATATCTATGCAAATTCCGATCCCAGCAATGTAACCATTTGTTGGCTTGATGGGGCTTGACCCAGGTTTGGATTTAATTAGCATAACAAATCCCTACACTACTAGCCCTTTTGGCATCAACCCACAGAGCACGGGTTGAAGTCTCACCTGAAGAAGTATGGGGTGATGTTAGAACCAAGTTTTCGCACCCTTGAGATGTCTGAGGTGTTGATTTAATCCAACTGTGCCTACCTTCATGCAGGTTACTTAACGTAGTGTTATGACCTGTGATACCTTCGCAATCTGCTATAATTGTCCTTCGCGCAACCCTAACGAAGGGGTTGAGGTGATTTCACGTTGATCTACGCTATTTCCAAAAAGTTACACTGCGTATCTTAATTATCCTCTTATAGATGTTAGTCAACTTCATGTAACCAGATACTTTAACTCACATTCACTTAATCTACACAGTTATATATGTTCGCGCACCACATAGACAACAAAAATGCAATTTATACCCAATATATTTTATACAGAAAGCAGGAAATAAATACACAGAAATGAGGTAAAACTTCTCTTTATTAATGCTTCAACAGTTACAAACTCGACTCACCCTGTGCACTCAACTACAAGGGGTCCGTGCACTCAGCTGTAGAGCCTTCTCCTACTCTACGACCCAAAGACTTGACTTTACCCTTAGATCTTAAGCTATGATTCTATTCCATGGTCATTCCAATTCTATTCCTTCACAACTTAGAGCCTCACTCTATTTATACAATCCCATGGTTCGTGAATTGTGGGTAGATCTCTATAGCCAACATTACATTACAAAATTGAGGGTGGACAACCCTATGACTCATTTACAAGCTACGCACTCCGCGCCCATAAAATGTGGAGTCTATACATTGGATTTATAACTTTTAACCAAAATCTGGGCTTTTAGCCCCAAAACATCCCTTGCAGATCCCGCACCCAATAACAATCTTCCTCTTGCCCTTGTCGCACACTAGTATGTTCACCTCTACTACTTCTACTGCTTCTGGTGCTCTCTAGAATGCTGCTTCACGTTGCTTTGCTAACCATTCTGCAATGAAGACAACCATTCGTTGAGTCTGGAGGAGTTGTAACAATATCTCCAAGGTTCCTCCTCCGCCCAACATCATGCCCCGTGGATCCAGTTGAACTGTACTCTCGTGTAGTGATCTTTCACAAGACAATGCAGGTCATATGGATTGTAACTTTGGAGGTTGAATGGATACTTCTTCATCTGCTTTGCTTCGACATCCAAATGCTTGAAACTTTGGATCTAGTATAACGCGATGTGCAGCGGAAGAGTGGGCCAAGGTGCCTTCTTCTTCCAGTGCATCCTAGATGTCAATCCATTCAAGATGTGATATGTTACTTCCTACATGACAAGTACGTCCAAGGAAAACTTTGGTAGAACATGCAGAGGATTCTCCACAAGGTACATTCGTATGAAGGTGTTGGATGGTGAGGCATTCCAATCAACTACATCTGTTAGTGCCTCCATTGTTGCCTTCAACATACAGGGTAGATCTTGTTTGAATATCATCTTGTAAATGGAGGTGATAGAATTATTGGACAGTTGTGTGATAACTCCTCTAAAGCTACATTCGAAAAAAATCTTACAATAAGTGTTCACAACATTCTCCACCAGTGACCATGCCCACTTCAAGCCCAGGAACTCCTATTAGGCACAGATTGCGTCCAAGATGTAGGCTGACATGTAGATTTATGCTTGCATACCTTTGGGTAGTTCGCAAGCCCTTGCTACTTATTCCTTCAGCTGATGAGCCAACATGTCGGACCAGTTGCATACTTTTCATTCTCTAGTCAGTTGGTCTAGCACGACCACCCAACTCTGTGGGAAGGTTTCCGTGCTTTCTTGGCTATACAATTGACATGAAAAGATGACCAGGTATTGATACGTCTTCTGTAGTATCTTCGTCTTGTAGATCTATTTGGGTGTCATCCTGAATCTATCCTAATCCTTTACCAAGTTCTTCAGAATGTCTCTAGAGTTGGAATTACTACTAGATAAGCTGAAGGGAGTCTCCATGATATTCATGTATCCGATATCTAATACATCTCATCATAATCTTGTGTCTTGAAGGTTGCAATATTTGTCCCGCTGACATTGCTCAAGGTCATCTTCTTAGGATCAGTGTGTGAGACGATCTAGTGTATCATGTCTGCGCATGGGAACGCAGGGTATTTGCATGCAATCTGGTACATTGAGATTGATTTGTGGATGTTCACGTATACCTGGAAATCTTCGAGGTCTTCCCCAAATGTACATGCAAATGAATCATTGACCTCTTTCCATTTCATCTTGATGTCCTTGTCTAGAATCAGCTTGGTATCTTCATAGCTTAGTAGACTTGCATACACTCGCTCAACTTCTGCTCCAATTGCACTTCTGTCAGTGACCTTTGGTCTTGCTTTCTTGGAGGCCATTGATCCTGAACTATTAAGAGGTAGATGAAAACTTACTAGATCTGGAGACAAAGCGACATGCATGGCAAGAAATCTGTCAGAAAAAACCAAAGAAAATTCGGGAACAACATAACACATACCTGCGTATTGACTGGCAAGGATTACACAATTTCTTTGGGAGGCTAGGAGACTGACTACCAGAATTTGCAAAAGAAGTTTGGGCTCTTTGGGAGGCATGTCTAGTTGCTGAAATTGCACAATGGACAATCTAGGATGATAACTGACTGCTGGAATTGCATAATGTGCAATTTTAGCTCACAATGGTTGTAGTCTCAATGATTACACTGCACAATGTTTTGGGCCAGCAGTCACTATCCCTCAAAATTGTGTAAAGAAGGCTTGGAGGATAGTTAATGGGAAAAAATACACATTTCCTGAGGGGAAGACAAAGCCTTCCCTCTCAGGATTGTGCAATGTTATCTTGGTGAGGTAGAGTCTAGGCCAAGGCTGCGCAGACTCGTCGACAGGCAACTGAAAGCAAATGTGAAAGTGAATGCATGGTGATACTGAGCGTAAGCAAAAGAAAATGATCATGCATGCAAATAGTGAATGAAATATTCAGAAAACAGAACATCATGCATGAGGGTGAACCAAGTCGTCGAATCAACGACCATTCCTGCAAAACAATTTCATGCATGCGACAGTAGTGAGAAACTAATGAAAACTGAAATGATGATAGTACAAGCTATTATGCATGTAAGTGATAACAAGCATTCAAAGAAATCAAGAAAAAAACAATCACACAAGCAAAAATAGAAAAAGTGACAAAAATGTTACAAAAGACAAGTTGAGACCACTAACCCATGAATAGCTGAGTTGGATGTGTTGAAGAGTCCTCGATGTGTTGTGTGATGTCAGAGCTCTAAGATCGATGTAAATAAATGAAATCTGAAGCGTTGAGTAAATAAGTTTGAAGCTCATGATGTGCATGCCACAAATCTAGGAAAGAGAAACACTTGGAGGAAAGATTCTAAAATGATCTTTGCATGTAACCTCCAGCTACTAAAAATAGCCCCCTAAATCAATGGATGCTTTTTGCATGTTTCCTTTTGCTATTCTAGAAAAAATTAGCTCATGCATGCAAGTCAAGTTTCCTTGGTCTCGGGTGGAACTGGTCAACCCAACTACACATGCAAGAACTTGCTCAACTGCTTGGAAAAAATGCGCATTTTTGGAAGGTAGTTGAGCTAGATCTCTAAGAGATTTGCATAATTTCTGGGTAGAGTAGTTGACTACTGCCAAGGATTATGAAATTCCTGGGCTGAGCAACCCTGATGGGATGAATTGCGCAATTTTCTGGATGAATCTTGATTGACAAATTTGCGCAATTCTGGAGCCCAATAGGCTGGCAGACATAATTGCACAATTTTTGGAGGGAAGGATGGTTTCCCTCTAGAATTGTGAAATTCCTTGTGGGAGCTACTCATCCTGTAGTTGGACCAAGTCCGAATAAACAACCTGTGAGGGGAATGCAACAAGCTTTGATAGACAGGTTGTCTTTCTATAAGAAATTCATTGAAGCTTGTGTACTTGATGAAGCAGGACATGCTGCTGTGAAAGGTTGGTAGGGAGGCTCCAAAACAAAGCTAAGGAAAAATTTTGGAGGGTAGTTGTAGCCACGACAACTCTTGGCGACACATTAGTAGAACTCCAATTCTTTGAATGGACCTTGTTCATGAAAAACAAGTCTAACACCTTCAAAAGTATTTTTATGTTCATAGTTCATCTTGGTTTCACACTAGCCTAATTGTAAGATGTTACATCTACTAAGATCTTGGTCGATTGACACACATTCCAATTCAAAGCAACACAATTATTTTGATTGGGATTGAGGGGTATATTGGTGGGCAAGAAGTATAATCGCTAGATTCTTAGTTTCATCTCTGGTGTTGCTTCACTACTAGTAGGCCTGGATAGTACCCCGGTAGAGTCACACAAGAAAACAAGCATCACTCCACTGCCAGCGAGCTTGATCAGTGCCCCAGGAGAGTTACTTGCATCACCTCTTTATGCATGAAACCTTTCTCTTATTTCATCTTATTCATTTTTCATCTTTGAAATTATTCACTTTTTATTTTTTTCTTATTTTCTCATAACTGTGCATAACATTTATTCATTTCAGAGGCAGAAAACAGATACTGACTTATTGAGAGAAGAAGTTGTTCCTTCAGAGAAGTAGTTTATTATATACCTCTGACGTGCTTATTAAGGTTTTCCCCTTCACCTTACTCTACTTGACTGAGCTGACAAGGGTTAAGTCAAAAATAACCAACTAGTGTAGGTGCCACTAGTTAGTGCGCAAGCGTTGTGTTATCACCAAGGTTCACTTTGAACAGTACGTATTTTCCTTCGACGTATCATGGACTAAAACTAACAAGTTTTTCATACAGAGGTAGGATGACAGATAACCAAGTAGTGATAGCAGTACAAGACCTCTTCTACTTTGCCCAGTTTGTTTCAATAGTCATACATGGTTTCATGCAAAACTAATCTACGAACAAAACAAGCAAACAAACAACAAAGCAAAGCAGAAACATAAGAAAATGCAAAAGAAAAGTAAGAAAACAAGAGAAGCAGGTAAGCAAACAAGCATGCAAGAAAGAAAACTGAAAGTAAAAACTACTCCTACTCCTAAGCTAACGTGGATGGGCCTAATCACGTGAAGTGATAATTCCAATGCAACCATCGACACATTGGTTGACCCATGTTGGTGAAGGCTTGGTCTGCCGAGCAAGTTGGTTGTGCGAACCAACAAACAAGAAAGATATAACCATAAAGACAAACATAATTTGTGTTTAAAATTGTGCACAAGACATAAGTGAATGTAGGTACATGACAAGCAGTCTTTGGACTTATCATGGGGTTGTGCAACACTACGTGCAACTTTAAAGCATACACATATTCTTGACTTTGACATGCAAGAAAATGAAAGAAACAAATACAAATTGTGTCATGCACATGTGCTTGCAATGTAAGATTCCTCCAATGCATGAGCGATGGGATCATGTAGTTCGAGTGGAGGAAGCATGATCTGTGTGTGAGATTTATATTCATTGCATACAAATGAGTGATGAGGAGCCTCGGGTAATCGACAATTTCCTGATCAGAAATGAAACCAAGCTCGAGAGAGTGAGGGCCTGACATAACCATCAACTCAGCCTGAAGTGCCTCGATAATCTTGGGTGTTTCGACTTCATCATCAGATAGATCATCATAAAACAGTGGCTTCAAAAATCCGACTGCGATAGAATTATGATCGAATATGGAAGTAAATGGATCACGAAAGCCACAATAAAAAAAAAAAAAATGTTTTCAATGGCATCATCATGATCTGATGAATCAAATAGAGGGGTAAATGAAAAGTGAACCAATTCACCAACTGTGTTTCTGGAAAAGGCAGATGAAAAGTCAAGTGGGTTTTTAATGACTAATTCATCCTCTCCATTGTTGAATGATGGACTGACATCCGGTGTGTCCTTCGAGTGATCAACAAGGGGTACATCTATAGAAATCATGGATGGCAGGTTCACCAAAATGGTCAGGAAAGAATGTAGGGGGCTGGGATGGAAGGGAGTCATCCTTCATTTAGTGTTGATGCTCAAGCTCCCAGTCATACTCTTCATGAATGACAACCCATGTTGGTAGTGCAACACCAACTTCGTCGATGGCTTGATCCTTGTTGACAACAAGTGTAGAGTTTAGAATGGAAGAATCCAAGTACAAAGATGGAGGTTGTGAAACAAAATTCATATGACAACTCAATGGACTCACAACCAAATCTGTGTAAAAATTAAGCGGAGTGATGTTGGGAGGATGTGACAACTGAGAAGATGTGTGAGGATGGTCTCCCACATCACTCTATAGTCCTAAAGCTATTTGATGAGGGGACGATGGACAATCACTTGTGACAGTGACTGTATCCATCTGTGATTGTGCAACTCCATCACTAAAGAATACAAAGCGAGACTTGAGTTCAAAATTCTTCTTAGGACGATCTTTTCATTTGGCCCTCCTTATTGGTAGCAAGGGTGTGACAGCTATGGCAAGACAAGGAAGGTGGATGAACGGTTCTAAGACATGAAAATTTGGGTGAGTGCGCCCCTTGGAAACCTGTGATAGCATGCGGCTTGGAAGGGAACACATGAGTGAAGATGCATCAAAATTTGGAAATCAAGTTAGCTAACAATCCAAAGTCATGGTTAAACCAATCAACACATTTCAGTAAGATTCATACATACTTATACAGAATAGTCCATACAAGCATGCGTAAGAAAACAAATACATATACCATTTAGAGTAAACAAGATAGTTGGAATGCAATATGACATATGCATGAAACATGTTGGCTCTATTATATTAAGAAGTGTAAGTTCCAATCATACAATACATCCATGTCCAACCACTAGTTCCAATAGCGGAACATTACAACCATAACCACCTGCTCCTCCAAAGAGATATAGTAGCCCTGCGCAGTGAAGAACCCAAGGCACATTACAACACTATCCAAGCTCTCTCTAAGATAGTCTTATAAGAAGCTTGGTTGACCAAAAGCCTTCACAATGAGTTATGAGGGGCTATTTATAATAAAGGGTGGGGTGGCCCTTGGCGTTCCCATTTGTGACAATTCATCTACCCTCATGACTCTTCATCTACTCTATGATTATTACATCCAACTATCGACACTTGATCTTACACTTGACAAGACATTACATTACAATGCACATGTACCCGTGTGAGACGAAAGTGGCTTGATGCAAGACATCACTATGACTCATCCAACCATGGGAATTCCAATCTTCAACATCCTCACGATGATCAACAATTGCGAACTGATGCCAAGATCGGTAGTCCGTGATGGTGTCTGTGTACTCGAGGGCGACATCTTTCTCGAACCTGACTCTTGCCTCCATAGCATCTGGGTGCACTGCTCGGGCTCCTCTGTCCAACTCGTCTGAAAGCATGTGCATCATTGTCTTTAACATGGTTGGACCAGCCACATACTTGTGCATGATGTCTGCACTAATCAACAAGTCTAAGCTGGTGGTTATACGCATCAATTCGTCAAAGTATGAGTTAGGCTCTAGTCAGACATGTGCCTTTGTCTTTGCCTAGGTGAGAGCCCCAATAGATGGGATTGCATGTGTGCACAGCACAACATCCATACTATTGAATACACATGCATGGGAAGCATGTAGACTAGTGATGAGCTGTGACAGCTCTTCATAGTTCCGATATGACTCCGGATGCATGCCTTCAGCTTGACCTCTCTGGGATTCATCATCTTAGGCAAGTGAATTAGGGCTCCCTTGTATCTCATCGTCCATGTTTGCATATAATCAACAACAACATGCACGCTTGACAAGATATGTTCTCTTCTAGCACATTGCTATTGTCATCCATTGAGATGGACGACTGCCTTATGAATGGTACCAAACTTGGAATACAATACTCGCGTAACTATGTCAAGGGACAATACTTCATCTAGTATTACCTTCTTTAGTTCTACTCGCGCGGACGCTTTCACCAACTCTCCTCCTTGCTTGGCTATATATAGCACCTTAGCCATTCACTCATTCTCAGCTATCAGAAAGCGGACACTTGAGCTTGTGGCTTCATCTTATGCTCTAGTAGCATCTGCCAAGGCCGTTGGATGTTTGCACACATCATACATGATCACTCATTCCTCATATTGCGCAGGAGATGTATGATCTTCCGAAGTTGACACTCTGCGGGATTGCACAACTCTATGTTGAGACTCGTCGAATGAGATGTTGTGCATCTCTCCTTCCAGCTGATCTCCAAGGATCTCATTGTCTCCTTGGTCACTTAGGAATTTCTCATCTTTTGGATGCGGTGAATCTGGTGGGTTGACCTCTTTGTGGTGAGGCATGAGATCAATTTCCTTCTCTGAGTCCTACTGCTCCATGTCTGTATCCATCAGTTTAAGTGATCGCTCTATCTCCTGAGCAAAGTCCTGCTCCTACAATGTTTCACCTTGTTTGCCTTATGCCAGCTATTCTGATGAGTCCACTACATGCATGGGCATTGTTTCATCCTTCTACACATGTTGCACCCCCTATTGTACCTATTATTGTTGCGCTTCCCTCTCCTATTTGTGTAGTTCTTGTTCCTTTCAGAGTTGCTCCTTCAACTCATGCAACTCCTTGTCTGTTTCCTCCATTCTCTATTTCTCTCTCTGCCATTGTGCATTTCTCTTGTCACATTGTTTCCTCTTTTCCTCTATGGACATAGCTACTTTCTCCACAAGTGGATCTTCTCGAAACTTGCAGCTTTGCTCTTCCTCCATGCGATTGAAAATATTCCTCTTGCCCTTGTCATGAACTAGTATATTCACCTCTATTGTTGCTACTACTTCTGGTGCTCTTTGGGATGCTGCTTCACATTTCTTCACTAACCATTCCACAGAAAAGCTAACTAGTTCATTGAGTTTGAAGGAGTTGTAAAAATATCTCCATGGGTCATCCTATGCCCAATGACATGCCTCGTGGATCCAATTGAACTGTACTCTCGTGCAGTGATCTTTCACAAGACAATGTGGGTCATACATATTGTAACTTTGGAGGTCAAAGTGGATACTTCTTCATCTGCTTTGCCTCGGCATCCGCATGATTGAAACTCTGGATCTCTTATAACCAAAT
The DNA here is from genome assembly GCA_000404065.3 of Pinus taeda. Classification (NCBI taxonomy): domain Eukaryota; kingdom Viridiplantae; phylum Streptophyta; class Pinopsida; order Pinales; family Pinaceae; genus Pinus; species Pinus taeda. The sequence goes on along the minus strand of APFE030727908.1, from coordinate 78,666 downwards.
GCGTAGCTGAAGAGTAGGCCAAGGTGCCTTCTTCTTCTGGTGCAACCTAGCTGTCAATCCTGCCGAGATGTGATATGCTACTTCCTGCATGATGAGTACATCCAAGGCAAAATTCAGTAGAACATGCAGAGGATTCTCCGTGTTATACATCAGTATGAAGGTGTTGTATGGTGAGGCATACCAATCAGCTATGTCTGTTCATGCCTCCATTGTTGCCTTCGACGTGCAAGGTGGATCTTGTTCGAATATCATCTTGTAAATCAAGGTGACAAAATGATCAGACAACCGTGTGATAACTCCTTTGAAGTTGGATTCAGATAACATCTTACAATAAGTATTCACATCAATCTCCATCGGTAACCATGCCCCACTTCAAGTCTGGGAACTCCTGTAGGTCACAAACTGCATCCAAGATGTAGGCGGATATGTAGATTTTTGCTTGCATACCTTTGGGTGGTTCTCAAGCTCTTGTTACCTGTTCCTTCACATGATGAGCCAACATGTCAGACCAGTTGCATACTTTTCATTCTTTGGTCAGTTGGTCCAACGCGACCACCCAACTCTGTGGGAAGGTTTCTGTGCTTTCCTGGTCGTACAGTTGACATGAAAAGATGACCAAGTATTCATATGCCTTCCGCAGTATCTTTGTCTTATAGATCTTGTTGGGTGTCATCCTGCATCTATCTAGCCCCTTTCCCGAGTTCTTCAGAATGTATCTGGAATTGGCATTGCTGTTGGTTAAAGCTGAAGGGAGTCTCCATGATAGTCATGGGCTTCGACATCTGATACATCTCATCATAATCCTATGCCCTGAAGGTTGCAATACTCGTCCTACTGACACTGCTCAAGGTCATCGCCTTGGGATCAATGTACGAGACGAACTAGTGTATCATATCTACGCATGGGAACACGAGGTATCTGCATGCAATCTGGTACAAGCTAGAGTTGTGGATGTTCACATATACCTGGCGGTCTTTGAGGTATTCCTCAAATGTGCTTGCAAATGAATCATTGACCTCTTTCCATTTCAGCTTGATGTCCTTGTCTAGAATCAACTTGGTACCTTAATAGATTGGTAAACTTGCGGACAGTCGCTCAATTCCTGATCCAATTGCACTTCCGTCAGTGTGCTTTTATCCTACTCCCTTAGAGGTCATTGATCCTAAATTATTAAGAGGTGGACGAACACCTTCTAGATTTGGAGACAAAGAGATATGCATGGCAAGAAATCTATCAGTGAAAACCAAAGCAAATTTGTGAACGACATAACACATACATGGGGATTGACTGGCAAGGATTGTGTAATTTCTTTTGGGAGTCTGCAAGACTGGTTGCTAGACTTGTGCAAAAGTAGTCTGGGCTATCTAGGAGGTATGAATGGTTGTTGGAATTGAGCAATGCACAATCCAAGTTGACTATTGACTGCTGGAATTGCGCAATGTGAAATTTCAGCTGGCAATAGTTGTAGCCTTAGTGACTGCATTACGTAATTTTTTTGGGCCAGCCAGTAGTCATTGTCCCTCAGAATTGCGCAAAGTAGGCCTGGAGGACAGTTACTGGGAAAAAATGCACATTTCTTGAGGGGAAGACAGAGCCTTCCCTCTCAAGATTGTGCAATGTTATCTTGGAGGCAGAGTCTGGGCCAAGCCTACTCAGACCTGCTGATAGGAAACTGAAAGAAAATGTGAAAGTGAATGCATGGTGATACTGAGTGTAAGTATAAGTAAATGATCATGCATGCAAACAGTGAATGAAAGATTCAGAAAGTGGAAGAACATGCATGTGTGTGAAGTGAGTTACCGAATCGACAACCATTCGTGCAAAACAATTTGATGCATGCGATAGCAGTGAGATACTAAAGAAAAATGAAATTGTTCTAGTACAAGATGGTATGAATGTAAAAGACAACAAGTGTTCAAAGAAATCAAACAAACAACACTCACACAAGTGAAAACACAAAAAGCGACAAAAATACCGCAAAAGACAAGTTGAGACCACTTACCCATGAATAGTTGAGCTAGATGTGTCAAAGAGTCTTGGATGTGCTGTGGGATGTAAGAGCTCCAAGATCGATGTGAAGAAATGAGATCTGAAGTGTCGAATAAATAGGTTTGAAGCTCATGAAGCACATGCCACAAATCTAGGAAAGAGCGACACTTGGAGGAAAGATTCTAAAACAATCTTTGCATGTAACCACCAACTGCTAAAAATAGCCCCCTAAATCAAGGGATGATTTTTGCATGTTGCCTTTTGCTATTATGAGAAAAAGCAGACCATGCATGCAAGTCAAGTTTTGTTGGTCTCGGGTGGAATTGGTCAACCAAACTACACATGCAAGAGCTTGCTCAATTGCTAGGAAAAAATGCGCATTTTTGGAAGGGAGTTGGGCTAGATTCCTAGGAGATTTGTGCAATTTCTAGGCAGAGAAGTTGACTGCTACCCAAGATTGTGGAATTCCTAGGCTGAGCAGCCCTGCTGGGAGGAATTGCACAATTTTCTAGATGAAGCTTGACTGGCAAATTTGTGCAATTCTGGAGAAAAGAGGCTGCTAGATAGAATTGCGCAACTTTTGGAGGGAAGGTTGGTTTCCCTCCATAATTGCACAATTTCTTGAGGGAGCTATTCAACTTGCAGTTGGACCAAGTCTAGAGAAACAACCTATGAGGGGAATGCAACAAGATTTGATAGACAGGTTGTCTTTATGCAATAAAATCATTGAAGGTTGTGTTCTTGATGAAGCAAGACATAATGTTGTGAAAGATTGGTAGGGAGGCTCCAAAACAAAGCTAAGGAAAAATTTTGGATAGTGGTTTTGGCTGCTACAATAGGACATTTAGTAGCATATTTACCAACTCTACCACAAGCAAAACATTTGAAATGAATCTTACCTCTAAATCTTCCTGTACCCACTTCAAGTTTCTTTATGAAGTTTTCCTCTTCTTCTTCTGATACATACCTTGATTCTTCCTTTTATTTTCCTTTTACAGTAGCTTTGAAGATTGCTTCTCTCATATTTGAAGGACCACCATTCCTCATCTCAAACGTTGTCAATATTCCATGGAGTTGATCAAGTGTGAGACTTTTCAAATCCTGTATTTCTTCAATCGCAAATACTCTGGTTTCAAACTTTGGAGTTAAAGGTATCAAAATATTTTCAATAATAGAATCATATTTTATTTCTTCACCAAGCTTTCTCATGGAATTCAAAATTTCATTTACTCTAAGAAACAATGTTGCAATGCTTTCATCATCATGCATTTTCAATGTCTCGTACTGTATTCTAAATGTTCAAAGTTTAGCACTTTTTACCTTGGTGTCGCCTTCACAACTTTGGATAATATTATCCCACATTCCCTTTTTCATGTTCAACTACATTACCTTCATGAACTCGGTCTTGAATAGACTTCCCAAGATGGAATTTACAATTTTTACATTGGTTTCATAGTATTTCTTTCCTGTAGTATCTGAAGGAATAGAGGCTGGAAATTGATATCCATTGTTGGGTTGTGTTATATTCTCTCCACGACTAACCCACGTAGTGAACCGGGGGGTTAGAGTGGGGGCAAAGCCCCCCCTTTGTTGCGTAGTGAGGGGGCTGCAGCCCCCCTTGTCCAGGGGGTTTGAGGGGGGTGGGTAGCCCCCCTCTACGGGGTCCAGGGCAGCGCCCCGGGAAAATTTTTTTTGGACCCTATATTAGGTTGGGCGAACCTACCTATGGTTTTCAGTCCATGGTTTTGGACTCGATGGTTTTCGGTCCATGGTATTGGATGCTTCGGCATGTATAAATATGTATTGTAACATTGAAAGGAACATAATGAAAAATCAAGCTGGTAGTCCCGGTTTTGGGATCCAGTGGG
>APFE030727908.1:54696-70839 GCA_000404065.3 Pinus taeda | reverse complement strand
TAATGGAAAATAATTAAATTCAAATTAATTTTTAATAGAATAAATTAATTAATATTAAAATAAACTATGGTGATGTGTCAAGTGGTTATTGGTCCATAATCATGGATGTAAGTGTCTTTGTGGTCCCAACGAATGGGCCATGATAGCATTTGGACTCACGTATGAGCCATACACAAAATGAGGAGGGATTTTTAATGAAGTGTTGGCCTTTAAACGAATATAACCTTATTTAATCATCTTTTAATAAACCCATCGAAACATGGAACATAAGGACCTCGGGGATTTGATATTGGAGGTACTTGATATCATAACTTTTTCAAATGGATGCTCTAAGGTCAACATCATTCCGAGGTTCTGTGATTTAAGTGCCAAGGTTTTATTAAGAGTCATCCTTATGCGACCATGACCAATCGTTCAACACAAACCATTGAGGTTGAATAATATATCGGACGTATGAAGAATAATTCATTGGAGGTTCTTTTTAAATGGAGTTCCAATGATAAAGTCCTGATGTAACATCAAATTGTTTGTAATATCAGACATTGGAGGAGTTTGTAATATCCGAGGTTTTATAAAAAGGAAGTTATGATATTAATGTTCTGAGGTGTGAAGGAGTAAGGGGGGTGAGGTAAAGTGAAGTGGAGCCTACATGGAGTGGATTCTATCCATTATAAAATACAACCAATTAATATTAAAGAGTCATGTTAACATTAAAAACTACAATCACTTAAATTTTTTGGATTTCGGATCTCGAAACTTTTATTGAAATTAACTTTTGAAATCTAATAATACACAGTTTTAATTGTTCTACAATTTGGTTGCAGCGATTTTGTAGGACTGTTGGAAAAAAATGAATTAATTAGTAAAAATTAACTAGGAATCAGTATTTACAATCAAATACTAATTTATTTACAAAAATTAAAATAATATAAACTTTGTACATGTTTTAGCCCTAGCGGTAAAAATTATCAAACTTTGGTGAAGCGGCATTCGCAAACCATGTAACCAAATGAGATGAAACCAGAACCAATGGAAAGCTTGAAAAAATTCAAACGCAATGAAGAAATCAAAATAGAACTCTGATGAAAACGAAAAATTGGATAAATTGTAGGACACTTAACTAAATGAAAAATATTAAAAGGCGGTTTAGCCAAAAATTTATGTAAATGGTCCCCATTATTTGAAATAAATAAGTAAAAAATGGGGGGGGGGGGGGGGGTTGAGTTTTCACCTAAACAAGTAGTTACCACCTTCATATAAGGAACATCAAGGGATTTCATATGGTTGGTAGTCGAATCAAGACCAATGAACGAACACTGGTCAATAGTCACAATGTTTCCATTGTGAGGGAAAGACATCACTTGAAAGAGTGTGGAATGACAACTTTCATGGTATAGACATAGTCTTGCCCAAGGAGAAAATTGATATCCAAGGGGCCTTGGACTACCATAACATCAATACAAACAAATTTACTGTCCAAGGTAAGGGGTAACTTAGGAAGGATCCCTAAAGTTTCATTAATGGTTTTGTTAAAAGCTAACAAATTCTGTGTAATAGGCACAAACTGAGAGGAACCCAAAGCTTGCCAAGCAATTGAGGATAAAATACTAACAGAAGTGTCTTCATCTACATTTGTGCCATGCACTTTCTTACCATAATCCTTCACAATGATTTGGAAAGGGGTGGAAGAAGGAAGACAATGCTCTGTCAGTCTACTCCAATCAAAGGAAATGACCTCAATACTTGGAGGGGATTCTATGGGAACAGGTAAAATTCCCCCTTGTATAGAAGAATCTGAAGTAACAAGAAGAACCTGAGCGGTTTTATTTCAATCTCTAAAGGAAGAAAGGGACCAGTTGAATGTGGAATCAAGTTGACCACTTGATCAACTAATGGTTCATCAACCTGAGTGATATGTGTTTCACTCTCCAATGGAAGAGTGGGATTTATTTTACTTAGAATTAGATCAATCACTAGCGTCAAAGTAAAAATAAGAAAATAACACACACTAGTAAATCTGAGTCAAACCATGAAAACAAAAGTTTCACACTGAAATCACTAGTCAGTGATGAAATCCAATGTCGTAGATATCAATGTGAAAAGTGAATAAAGATATAGCAGGTGGAACCAGTTACGCTGACAACCTACTTAATGAACACAATCTGACACAAGTAACTTCACTTATGTCATCTCGAGAGAAGATGCCCTCCAAAAAGGTCCAAGTGAGTCTATCCAATGTTTGTTCCAGATACAACAGAGACTTCCCCTCCGCTGTCACCTTGGGTAATAACCCTAATATTATGGTCTCTAAGGTTACCACTTATGACAATTTAACCCCGGGGGACAATCACAGTTCAGACATACATGCAAGGGAAGAGTAACAAAGCTCAATCCCCTTGAAAGTTCCTCAACATGGTTTATCTAAGGTTTACCTTCAAGTGACTCCCAAGAACCTTTCGACACTATTTGTAATACATGTAAATCGCTCTACCATAACCAATGAAGTAGGTTCAATCACTCCACTTGGTCCAATATGATCTCGTGCTTAACTCCCTTGTTCGAGGAGCTTCCCAAAGCCAAAATGTAATAAATGGATTTACTCCCTATTGCAATATCCTAATGTTTGTTTGCAGCTTTGGAAAGTTAACTCACTTCCCTATTCGAAATCCCTAAAACATGATCTAATGTTGGTGGAAAGAGCCCTAAAATAATAAAAATTCTAATGATTTTATTAGTACTACTTTTTTTTTTTTAAGTTGTTACTTACTCAATGGGTAAATGGATGTGAAGTTGATGGTGTTATGACCTAAATCAAAACTTTAATGCAATCGAACATGATATGGCGATCTTTTCATTTTGATGAATTCTAGCTAAAGTAAGGAGAGAGGTTCTTCTTTAAAATATTATCTCCAGAATGCACCACTTGTAATTTTCCAATGCAATTCAAAGCCTTAAGTGCCAAACCATGCAATGTAATATATGCACAATTTGCTTGAAAACTATGTAAATGTAATATATGCAAAATTTATGTTCATGTTAAGAAAATGAGAATTATAACTATGAAAATGTAATCTATGCAAGAGAATTCTTCAAAACAAATACAAGATTATCCCAAATCATCGAAAGAAGAACAAGGCTATTTTACTTCACCAATGTAACTAAAGAACCAATCAAGTGTAAGTAAAATAAATTGGGTGAAAATTCCAAAGATCAAAAGTGATTACACTCAAAGGTGATTAACACTCGGACACAATTCAGCATTCCCCACCCCCCCGCCCTAGTGATTGAGGGGGAGAATTTTTTGGGAAAATGAAAGCAAAAACATGCAAAAATTGGTAGGAAATGGAGACAAACCTGTGAGTAATGACCAAAGGAAATAAAATTGAGAATTTCAAAAAATGAAAAGTCAAAACACCCAATCAAATTGACAGAGACTCTATAAGACTATAAAAAAGCTTAATAAATCATAAAAACAAAAAATCTAGACTTAAATAAGAGAAACCCTAGCTTTTTAAAAAATTTACAGGGTTGCATAGGTCACTAGTTCAATTCGGTGCGTATGCACACTATGCACCTCAGACAACTGCGCAAATTTACACTATGTTTCCAAAGGAAAACTACGCAAACATAAAAACTTAAGAAAAAATAAAAAGCAAAAGTCTCAAACTAGAAATTTCAATTCTTAAAAGGTTCTAAAGGTATCAAGGGTCATAGCAGGACATAATGGAGCACTCTCGTCCCTAGTATGGTCGCCAATTTGTCAAGCGGAAAAATTCCTTCTTGCAGACAAGAAGGATCTCCCTAGATTTCCAGCAAAACCTAGTAACAAACATCAAAAGAATTGCTACCTTTCCTCAGCCTATAACTGAAACATGAAACATGTAGTATGTGAAGAATCACTTGCCTATTAGTGATGTGCTTGTAGAAGTCCTTTCAGTGATTTCCACAGCCAACTTTTCCTCAATGCCTTATAGGCTTTCCTAATGCTTTTCACAACTTCTCCATTATGCTCCAAAAGATATTTTCATAGACAAACACATTCAAAGGGATCAAAGAATCTCACATATAAAATCAAAGGTAAATGAAATCCCTATCTTAACGTACAACATATAGTTGAATCAATAATCAGTTATAAACCATGCGAGTGATCAAGGAATCTCGCAAATAACATCAAAATAGTCACAATTAGGACATAACAACTACTTTGTATTAAATTCAAAGGGGAACAAGCTTACAACCAGGTTGCCTTGATGTCAGAATTGTTAAAACGACAACAAGGAACCATAATTTATTTTTTCCTTGAATTAAATTAGGAATTAAATCAAAATTTTATTCTCATAGCAACTTGTAATAGTTAACTAAGCTAATTTTACTTAGTTGGCTTAGGAAATTCGAGTTGGAAGTCTATATAGAGTCATGTAGAGTGATCCCTAAATTTTAGGGGCCTAGGTTGAGTTCTTTTGAGTTGTAATTAATTAGATCAGTCTAACTGAGTTATAGTCAGTTAAAATAGTTCCAACTATTGGAGGAACTAGTAGGAGGTCTGGTATTGGGGAAAATCATGAGTGCATCTTCACTGCTGCACCAGTTAACTGAAGATTCACTCATAAATAACTCATGCATGTTAGTTCAGAGGAAAACCCAAATGAGATTAGAGTTTAGGGACATTGTACTATATGTTGTATAATTCTTCGAGTTATACATATGGTGCATGCAATCAGTTGAGGGCCTATGGATGGATTGCATAGTTATGGAGAGAGAATTTTCAAATTAAACATGAGCTAATTCTCTTAGTAATTTCACAATGAAGCAGGGGCTTGGCAGGCAACAAAATTGGCTAAGTGTTGGCTTGAGCTGGTTTGTGAAGCAAAAAGATAGATTGTAGTTGTGCGGGAATTGTTTGGGTTGAACAAGCATTGTATTTTCTTCTCAGATCTTTTGGTTAATGTCAAAAGTCAAATGCTTTTACTATCACGAGCTAGAACACTTTTTGAAAAAGTGTCTGCTCAAGAAGGCTGGTAAGAAGCCCTAAGAAGGAGAGGCATGTGAAGCTCTTGCTTCACAGTTCAAAATGGACTTTACCCTCATTGCTTGTATGGTGTCATTGATGATGGGTAGTGTGGAGTACCTAGATAGTGGAGCTTCTTTCCACATGACCAATAACAGAGAGCTCTTTAGTAACTTGGAGGAGAAGGATCTCCATATGCATATCGAGATGGCTGATGATGGGAGGTATAGTGCTACTGGCATTGGTACAATTATCTTTCAGAGGGAGTTGAGTTCTCCCCTCACTTTGCGAGATGTTATGTATGTTCCTAGTTTGAAGAAGAACTTGGTATTTTTTGGAATTTTGGAGGATAGAGGCAATGATGTGATATTTAGTAAGGGAAAGGCATTCCTTTGTCACATAGCCATAAGAAAGGCGAAAAGGATATGGTTTCGAGTAAAGAACCTCTACAAGTTAGAGGTAGAAGATTGTGATGCCTTGAGCACTAAAGCAAAGAAGGTGGAGAGCTGAGACATTGTTGAGTTGTGGCAGAGGAGATTGGGTCACTTGCACCATGGCACTTTGAAGATCATGGAACAAATTTCTATCGTCATCCCAAGGGTACTATTAGGGCTCCAGGAAACTCTCCTAGGTTGTAGCTCAGAGATGCCTGGTAACATATATTCTTCAATATGGTTCTAGGAACTTATTGGGATGGGTGATGGTTTGGTTCAAGCCAAATAACCACTTCTACTCAATTTCACTCCAGACATGCATGAAAACCCTTAGACTACAAGGCTTTAGACCACCAATGCTCAACAATTTGGGAATTAGGTGAATAGACGAAGAATAGTAACCACATCAACAGATGCATACAAAATGTATGATGGTCAGCTGCAACTAGTAAAGAAACTTGCAAATCTAATCTATCAATGCAGAGATAAGATGACAGTTATCTTGCATTAGATGCAGAAGAAACCTGGGTGACCTACTCACTAATACATTCAATTTTCTAATCCAGAGATAAGATGATAGTTATCTAGCATTAGACATAGAAGAGATCATGAATGCAACACATCAGGCATAAGCTTAGAATAGAGAAGAAAATGGGCATTGAGAAATTAACAGCAAGAGAAGCTTGCATTGCTAAAAATGAAGATGAGACATTGCAAGTTACAAAATATCTACAGTCTCCAGAAATTGAACCGAAACACAATTGCCAACCTAGTGTTAACCCTGAGATGCAGTGCTAACTTTTGAAGGATGAAGGAAAGGCTCAGTCTGCTTCACTATTCTTAAAGGGGTCCCACATGGGCCATCATTCCTCTTCTTCTTTTGCCCCACTCACACTCTACCCATCCCATTTCCTAAGTTAACCTCCCTACCCCAACAAAACCCTCTTTAAACTTAGACCCAAGTGAATTAGCCAAAATCCCCATAAAACCTTACCCATTCACCATACGTGTGATCAGCGTAGCTCCCGAAGGCGCCTCGCAGTACCACCTCTCTCTGCCGTTGATCTTTTCCACAGATCCAATGGCCCACATTCCTTGCGATCAATGCAACTTGCTCGATCATTCTCCACCATTAGATAAACCCCACCAGATCTAAAGGTCAGCACCCATATCGTACGGACAACAAGGGTGAAAAGTACTTGCGCGATGAGGGTGGTTTTTCTTTTTCCCCGCTGCTACCTGTCATCCCGTGAATGGCATCAGGCAAGTTTTGACACTTACCGCTTGCCACCCGATGCCCGCGTGATAAAAACCATTACCACTCAAATCAAACCACCCCATGCATTATCGCCCGCACATCTCTGTCATCCGATAACTGTCTGATTTGCTCACCTGAGGATCTAACAGCCCAGACATGTTCCGCTCCCACCACAACTGCTAGCCTCCAAAAACCAATATCCGCCACACATCTCCCTTGATCCAACGACCAGCATTTGCGATCATTCACGACTGTTCATATGCCCATGCACTCCATACCCCACATCCTGTCTATTACTCGAAGAGGAAGATGGCCGACTCTATCAGTCTGGCAACAGTCCGAACATGAAACTGAATTAAAAGAAGAGCATGGCCAGAGGAGAAAAGGACACAGCATGACTCAACAACCGAATTAAACAGTCATGGAACTCCACTGCCATGATCAATCCGACTACCCAAAGGACAGCACAGTACCTAAACTGATCAGGTTTTCATAGTGGAGAAAGCAACTACATTCAAAGACCTTATCAGAGAGTTAATGGTAGTTGGTGGTCAATTAAGACCCATCCATCCCTAAATGACTAAGAGCCATTGTAATGATATATTATAAATAGCGAGAAGAAAGATGTAATTAGGGTTGGCAATTATGTTTCGGTTCAACTTCTGGAGACTGTAGATATTCTGTAACTTGCAACGTCTCATCTTCATTTTCAACAATGCAAGCTTCTTTTGTTGTTAATTGCTCAATGCCCATTTCTTATCTATTCTAAGCTTGTGCCTGATGTATTGTATTCATGATTTATTTTATGTCTAATGCTAGATAATTGTCATCTTATCTCTGGATTAGACAATTGAATGTATCAATGAGTAGGCCATTCAAGTTTCTTCTGTATCTTATGCAAGATAAATGTCATCTTATCTCTGCATTAATAGATTAGATTTGCAAGTTTCTTTACTAGTTGTAGCTGGCCTTCATACATTTTGTATGCATCTGTTAGTGTGGTTAGTATTCTTCGTCTATTCACCTAATTTCCAAATTGTTGAGCATTAGTGGTCTGAAGCCTTGTAGTCTGAGGATGTTCATGCATGTCTGGAGTGAAAACAGAATAGAAGTGGTTATTTGGCTTGAACCAAACCATCACCCATCCTAGTAAGTTCCTAGAATCATATCGAAATTATATGTTACCAGGCATTTCCGAGCTACAACCTAGGAGAGTTTCCTGGAGCCCTAACATAATTGGCTCCATTGCCGGGGAGAGGAGATTGAAGCTCAGCTTCCCTGGGAGAAGGACACAGATCCATCTTTGATGATAGACAAGGTTTGGACACATTTTTGGTTGTAATAATCTATCTGGCGACTCTACTAGAGGTCGAACATTTTGGTGACTCCACATCATAGTTCTAGCTCAGTTTGTGAGGCATACTTAGAGAAATCCTCAGAAGTCACCAGCTAACTCAGTACCTGACCTTGAAAATATCATCAAAGGAAGAAAGATATCATGAAAAGGAGCATTAGGATTAGGTAAATCTAAAAAATCCTCCATATCTCTGAAAGAAAGGCTTGTAATAGAACAAATACATGTTGAGAATATAGCCTCTAGCACTAGCAGTGAAGAAAAAATTTTTGGAGATTCATAAAGCTCCGCATTCTTTAGGTTCTCCTGTTGCTTTAAGCCCAAAGGAAACCTCGCCTCCTATCCCTCATATTCCTTTAACCCTGTCAGTCACTCCTCATCTCTCTATCATCCAAACTACCAACACTCTTCCATCCACCATAGCCATAGCAGGCCCACAAGCACCCAACAAAATTGAAAGAATCATAGCTCTTAGGTATGGGCCCTTGTTATTGCCTACTCCTTTGAATGCCATGCATGTAGGAGAATATCAGAATTACATGCCTAAGTTCACTGGAACTGAAGGTGTTTTAGCCGAAGAACATCTTGAGTCATTCTATAGTTATGTTGATAACCTGGACATTAGTGAGGAGGATGTCTGGATGAAAGTCTTCATCCAAAGCCTAGATGGAGAGGCTAGAAAATGGTTCAGGGAACTGACCCCAACATCTATAGCAGATATTGAAGCCTTAGATGATGCATTCCTAAAGCATTGGGGGGATAAGGAGGATCTCCTTTACTACCACACTGAGTTTGGGAACTTACAGAGGGAAAATGGTGAGTTGTTGTCTAATTTCAATAAGAGATTTAACCGCATGTACAACAAGATACTAGCCGAAGTAAAACCCACCACTACCTCTGCTAAACTCATCTATGCCAGTGCCTTTGATTCTAACTTCTGTTTACAGTTGAGGGAGAGGCAATGTGCTTCTTTCGCTAATATGCAAGATGCAGCCCTGGAAGTAGAATCAAACATCATGGCTGCAGAAAAGGTCAAAGGTAATGCTGATAGAAGGAGACAAAGGGGCGAGCCTTTATCATCTTCAGATCCCAAGATCGACAAAATGGCCAAGAGATAGAGTCATTAGCCTCTGAAGTTTCCAAATTAAAGGTTGAGCAACATTCTCGGAAAGGAAGGGTTCCTAATACCTTTGCTCCTCTAAATCGGAATCCATATAGAAGACCAAATGAGCAGTTGCAGATCATGCATAGGAGCAAAGATGCCAATGAAGACCAAAGAGTGAAGGCCTCTTTCCATAATCTAGTCATGGAAGAGGAGCAGTTTAAGGAAGATGATGAGATCCATTGCACGGAAGACAAAGACAATGACTCCTTTTTGACCTTAGCTACCTATGAGAAGTCATTATCCAATGACAAAATCGGTCAAGAGTGGGACGATGAAGCCGTTCTACAAATAGAAGATCAACGAAGATACAATCTAAGGTCGAAGATGAATAGTGCTAAGGAAACCCCTATCCAAAGAGTTGTTGTCCCTGCAGAACAACAAGCTAACAGGAAAAAACAACTAGCAGCTGATCCTATCATCCTCAAAGCTCCAACCATAGAGGTAAGAATCCTTGACAAGTCCCCTTCTTCTTTCAAGTTTCAACCAGAAATCTAGAAGTCAAGAATAACTATGCCCCTGATTGAACCAGTGAAGAATGAATCCTTCCAAAAAGCTATCCTTAAGGATCTTGAGCCTAAAATGATCCAAGCTTCCATGGACTATGTAAATCTGCAAGATGACCAACAACTGCTATTCTCAGCCCAGTGATTGAAAATTGTGAAGACAACTACCCATCATCTTATGTTCCTCTGTCTATTCATGATAAAATCCTTCATAATTTCCTTCTGGACACTAGAGTCAGTGATAATCCAATGCCCAAGGTTGTCATGGATAAGCCCGGTCCTGACATTACCAAGCCTTATCAGTTGGCTTTTATGCAGCTTAAAAAACCAATGTGCTAGACCATAGAGGAAGAAGGCCCATAGTTTTGGGACAAGTTATTTGAAGGGGCTTGCTCTAAGGGAGCTATAAGAGAAGGTGGAGTTCTTGTGTCCCCCACACAAGAATGCATTGATTCACTTTTTTTATTAACTTTTCAAGTCACAAATGATAGAGCAAAGTATAAAGCAGACCTTATTATTCAGCAGGTGTACAAAACCTTCCAAGCAAAACATCCAAGGTTGAATGTATACAGAGATGAGGTGAAATATAGACCATCCCTACCTGATAATATCAAATGCTATAAATTTTTTGAAGTAGGTGATCAAATCAATAGGCTTCTGCAAGTCTTTGATGGATTGGCTGATATGCACATTGACCAAGGGAAAGAAATCTTTCATAGAAAGGTAAAAAGGGTCAATTCTCAATATGGTGACTATTTTCTCAGAAGGAATGAATCAAAGGAAGGATATATCTTTGATGGCCCATTCAATGGGCTGTTCTTCAAACTTTATTTTAGCTAAGGCTTTCAAGCCTTGGTATTGTAAATATGTTGTTTTCAAAGTTTTTATTTCCATGCTAATTAGACTCCATGCTCAATGCAATACTAGGAAATATTTCCGATCTTGTTTCTTATGTAAAAGGCAGTGGTCTATGGTTCTTGAAACCTCACAGGGAGGATTCATCCCTAGAAGGAGCCAGTGTTAACCCTGAGATGCAATGTTGACTTTTGAAGGATGAAGGAAAGGCTCGGTCTGCTTCACTGTTCTTAAAGGGGTCCCACATGGGGCATCATTCCTCTTCTTCTTTTGCCCCACTCACACTCTACCCATCCCATTTCCTAAGTTAACCTCCCTACCCTGAAAAAAAACCTCTTTAACCTTAGCCCCAAGAAAATTAGCCAAAATCCCCATAAAACCTTACCCATTCACCATACTTGGCATCAGTGCAACTCCTGAAGGCGCCTTGTAGTACCACCTTCCTTCGCCATTGATCTTTTCCGGCCAATCCAACAACCCACATTCCTTTCAATCAATGCAACTTGCCCGATCATTCCCCATCATTCGATCAACCCCGCTAGATCTAATGGTCAGCGCCCATATCACATGGAAAACAAGCGTGAAAAGTACCCGCGCGATGAGAGCAGTTTTTTCTTTTTCCCCACCGCTACATGTCATCCTATGAATGGCATCGGGCAAGTTCTGACACTTATCGCTTACCGCCAGATGCCCATGCGATAAAAATCATTACCACTCAAATCAAACCACCCCGCGCATTATCACCCGCACATCTCTGCCACCCGATAACTGTTCAATCTGTTTGCCTGAAGATCTAACAGCCCAAACATGTTCTACTTGCACCGTGACTACTAGCCTCCAAAAAACGATCTTCGCCACACATCTCCCTTGATCCGACAGCCACCATTCACGATCATTCACGACCGTTCATCTGCCCATGCACTCCATACCCCACGTCCTATCTGTTACTCGAAGAAGAAGATGGTCGACTCTGTCAGTTTGGTGACAGTCTGAACATGAAACTGAATTAAAAGAAGAGCATGGCCAGAGGAGAAAAGGACACAACATGACTCAACAACCAAATTAAACAGTCATGTAACTCCACTGCCATGATCAATCCAACTACCCGAAGGATAGCACAGTACCAGAACTGATCAGGTTTTTGTAGTGGAGAAAACAACTACGTTCAAAGATGCTATCAGACAGTTAATGGTAGCTGGTGGTCAATTAAGACCCCTCCATCCCTAAATGACTAAGAGCCATTGTAATGATGGATTATAAATAGCCAGAGGAAAGATGTAATCAGGGTTGGCAATTGTGCTTCGGTTCAACTTCTGGAGACTGCAGATATTCTGTAACTTGCAGCGTCTCATCTTCATTTTCAGCAATGCAAACTTATTTTGTTGTTAATTGCTCAATGCCCATTTCTTCTCTATTTTAAGCTTGTGCCTAATGTATTGTATTCATGATTTGTTTTATGTCTAATGCTAGATAATTGTCATCTTATCTCTGGATTAGACAATTAAATGTATCAGTGAGTAAGCCACTCAGGTTTCTTCTGTATCTTATGCAAGATAATTGTCATCTTCTCTTTGCATTGATAGATTAGATTTACAAGTTTATTTACTAGTTGCAGCTATCCATCATACATTATGTTCGGTGTGGAGCATGATTATTTAGAGGTCTTTGTTTCAGTCGGATGTATATCCCAGGAAGTTTGTACACCCCTCCACACGGGGGGGGTGCAAAGGGGACTTATCGCTCCCCGTGGGGGTTCAAGGGAGCCAATCCCCCACAGCTTGGGGGTCCAAGGGCTAGCGGTCCCTCGGCGGGGGTTTCGGGGGCAGCACCCGTGAAGCTAAAAACAGATGTAAATTTGCCTTTTAAAAGTATAATAATTTCTAGTCAATCTGGGCCATTCATTTGGCAAATGATCTGATGGTAGAACTTATGTTTAGTTTAGGGTTTTTTTCCCTAGAAGGCAACCCCTCTCTTCTTATGAGGGCATTGTATTGAGGCTATGTAATAGATGTGTATTCTTCGATCAAAAAACATAGAGGTGAGACTGTGAGAGAAAACAGAGGATATTACAGCGGATCTACTGTAGGTTGTGTCTCTTCATTTTGCTAGATAATAGAAAGGAAGGATTGGCTATTCAGGGTGGATGTAGCCCAAACTGGGTGAACCATGTATATCTGTGTCTCTCTAGTTTTATGTGTTTCTGTGTTTATATTTATGCAATATTCTATGTGTTCCATTGCTCTATAATATATAATTTTCTAACACATTCTGTATGCATCTGCTGGTGTGGTTAGTATTCTTCGTCTATTCACCTAATTCCCAAATTGTTGAGCATTGGTGGTCTAAAGCCTTGTAGTCTGAGGGTGTTCATGCATGTCTAGAGTGAAAACAGAGTAGAAGTGGTTATCTGGATTGAACCAAACCATCACCCATCCCAATAAGTTCCTAGAATCATATTGAAATTATATGTTACCTGGCATCTCCAAGCTACAACCTAGGAGAGTTTCCTAGAACCCTAACAAGTACACTAGAGCAGGTTGACACATGCAAAGGCTGTACATTGGGAAAGTACACCAAACCTCCTTTCATGAAAAAGACAGTAGAGCATAGGTGATCCTCAATCAAGTTCACTCAAATGTGTGTGGAAGGCTATTGACAGCATCCATGGCTAAGCATAGGTATAATGTGATATTTGTTGATGATTTTTCTTGTAAGTGTTGGACATTCTTCATGCAGAAGAAAGATCATACTTTTGCTAAGTTTTGTGAATTTAAATCACTTATCAAGAAATACACTGGCAAGAAAGTTAAATCTCCCAGGAATGATAATGATGGATAGTATGTTTCGAATGAGTTCAAAAACTTATGTGCATTAGAAGGAATTCGATGAGAGTTGATAGCACCTCATAATGCACATCAGAATGGGGTGGTTGTAAGGAATAACAAGAGTATTCTGGGAGCGTCACGGGAAATGTTGCATGACCAGGGCCTACCATTACACTTGTGGGTTGATTCATGCAACACAACTATTTATTTTCATAATAGAAGCCCTTATTAATTTCTCATGATGAGTACACCAGAAGAGGCTATTTCAGGGAGGAAATCAGATGTGGCACACTTAAGGATTTTTGGTTCATCATTTCACTACCATGTAACCAAAGATGCACGGAAAAATTTTGAGCCAACAATGGAGTTGGGAATATTTGTGGGGTACACTGATACACCTCACAACTATTAGGTGTACCTTCCAATGAACAGGATGATAGTGGTTCGTAGAGATGTAATATTCGATGAAGAGAAGGCCATGAGATGTTCCCTTAAGAGGGAGATTTAGATACATTTGGTTGAGGAGATTTAACACCAAAAGAGGAACCTTGGGATGATGTGTAGTAGCCACATGAAGAGGAGCAGGGAATTGAGACACCCACTCATGCAGAGTCTTACAAAGATGGGAGAAATAAAATTAGAGGGGATGACAGGTTATTGCATGATGCTACAAATAATGTGGGAGCACCCACTTCACACCGAAACCAGAGGAGTTCATCGAAGAGGTACGCTAGCTACATGGCTCTGATGAGAGGATGTATAGAAATTGAGCCATCCTCTTTCAAGGAAGTAGTGCAACAACTAGTTTGGGTTTATGCCATGGTTGAGGAGTATGACTCCATTTTCAGGAACAATGTTTTGGATGTGGTCCCAAGACTGAAAGACAAGTCAGTGGTGAGTTCTGGATGGATTTACAAGGCAAATCATGTAGCTGATGGTAATTTGGAGAAACACATGGCCAGCTTTCTTAGCGAGAGGGTTTTCTCAGTTAGAGGGGATTGATTACGATGATACTTTTTCTCTTGTTGCAAGGTACTCATCAATCAGGTCCATTCTAGCACTGTCAGCGTAGATGGGATGGAAGATACATCAGGTGGATGTAAATACAACATTCCTCAATGACATGATTGAAGAAGAGGTGTATATTGAGCAACTTGAAGGATTTCATACCTTCAAGAGAGATTCACATATGTGTAGACTCAAGGGACTGATGTATGGACTGAAACAAGCACCCCATGCTTGGTACACTAGGATCGATAGCTATTTCACTAGCTTGGGCTTCACCAAAATTAAAGCAGATGCGAACCTTTACCATATTGTGGTTGAAGGTAAATTGTTGATTATTGTTTTATATGTTGATGATTTGATTCTGACAGGTGATGATAAATTGAACAAGACTCGCAAAGAGGATCTTGCAAAAGAGTTTGAAATGAAGGACTTAGGACTTGTTAGCGCTTGGAATTCACCTAGGCTGAGATAGACAAACTCTCAAGGCTACATCAAACCATTTCACCTCGTAGCTAGCCCTACGAGGTATGAGAAGGCTCTCTCGGGTCAGATTCGGTAGATCTTTCAATATGATAAGCTGACCAATTAGGAATAAAGATTTTAGGCTAGTAAATTGATAAGGGGGGTTGATTTAAAGATTTTTGGTTTTTTGGTGGCAATTGGAGGGAGTGCAATTCAGGGTGCGGGGATTGAGCACAGTTTTTGCAGGGGGATCTTTGGGGCAAGGTAGGAGTGAGCGCTGATGCCTTAATCTGAGATGGATGATCAGGGATGATAGAGAAGGAGTTAAAGAGGGCAAACAACCATTTGCGTCCTCTCTAGATAGTAGAAAACATAAATTTTGGACAAACTAAAAAGCTGAGCATGTCAAAGCATGTTTTCAAACTTTACCACTTCATCTGTCCAAATAGAAGCAAAAGAGAGATGTAGAATACATAAACAAACTTACAAGAGCATGTAGAGAACACACCATCAACACTACAATCCACAAGAATCCACAAGGATGTCTGCAAAACCCTGGCCTTCTTCCTCTTTAAATTGCAAAGATAGATGTACAATATACAATGAAACTTTCTCCCACAAGAGTCCAACCTTCCAACCTCTCAAAATGACTAAGAAAACACATAATATAGGCAAGCTAACCTCTTCCCTTGCCTCTAGGGGTCGAGCTCATCCTTCTAGGAGCAGTTTGAACTAATTCCAAACTAAGCACTAGATAATAGGCATCTCAACAACTTGCCTCTATTACTTAGCTAACTAATTCATGTATTAATTTTTCACTTTTTACATCAAGGAAGCTTCTAGAAGAGTAAAGAGAGGTAAAATCTATCAAAGTGCCATGAAAATATTACATTTATCCATGATTTACAAGTAAAAATAGTCAACCATAGTCAAAACAGTGTTTTTTGACCAAAACAGTCAATTCTGGCAAAGTTTACGCTCATGTCCGCGCCCCCTGTCTCTCGTGTCCGCGCACCTTTGCAGCAACTTTTGAGTGGGTTCCACTGGTCCCAAATCAAGTGCAAGATAGCTCATTGGAAAGCTTGGCCTGTCTAATTTCCATCCCAAGTGGAATTTCTGAATTTGGAGTTGTTTTGCCCCCTCAAAAACCATTTCTCCCAAGGTCACTTTCTGCAACTCAAAAAAGTGGGCAGAAAGTCATTTTTTTGATGTATTTTGAGCTTTTGGAGGCTCAAATCTCAAAATTAAACTTCTCCCGAGTACTGGTAATT
>APFE030727908.1:35424-46763 GCA_000404065.3 Pinus taeda | reverse complement strand
TGCAGTCATTGTAAACTGGCCTAAACCCAAATCTGCTACAGAGGTTAGAAGCTTCTTAGGAGCAACACAATATTGGAGAAAGTTTATTTCTAACTTTTCCTTAATTGCAGCTCCCTTACATGCTTTAACAAGATTGAACAACGTGTTTCAGTGGGGAGGCAAACAATAGAAAGCCTTCGACACCTTGAAAGAAAAGATGAGTACAACACCAGTACAAGCACTGCCTGATCTTCAAAGACCATTTGAGATTGAAACAGATGCCAGTGACTATGCCGTGGGAGCAGTGTTGATGCAACACCGTAAACCCATATGTTATCATTCTGATACATTTAATTCTTCAGTAATTAACTATCCTACATATGATAAAGAATTGTATGCATTAGTATAGAGTGTGAAAGAGTGGAAACATTACTTAATGGGCAAGAGACAGTTATACATACTGATCATCAACCACTTCAATATCCACATTCTCAAACTAAGTTGCAGCAATCAAGACACTATAGATGGATGGGTTTTCTACAACAGTTTCATTTAGTCATCAGATATAAAAAGGGCATACACAATAAAGTTGCAGATATGTTATCTATACCAATTATAAATGCATCTACTATACTTAAGCATAATTCAGTATTTCATGAGAGCTACATTGAACAATATGCTCAAGATATAGATTTTAAAGATGTATATGCAACTTTAATTCAAGGCAAACGAGTAGAAGAATTGGATTATTATATTAAGGACCAACTCTTGTATCATTGTGGGAAGCTATGCATTCCACAAACTGAAAGAGTAAAGATAATTCGAGAAGCACACACTTCTCGAATATCAGGTCACTTTGGTGTACGTAAAATGGTTGCACAGCTACAAAGATTTGTTATTGGTTGAAAATGAATGAGACAGTTTCCAGATCTCTAAGAGGGTGTACCATGTGTGCTAAAAGAAATCCCAGCAATAGAAAACTAGGCTTGTACACTCCACTACCAGTTCCTTCTCATCCTTGGGAAAGTGTTTCCATGGAATTTGTCGAAGGACTGCCTAAATCTAGGAAAGGTCATGATTATTTATATGTTGTTGTGAATAGGTTCAACAAAATGTGTATTTTAATACCTTGTAACAAACAGATTACCACTGAATAAACTGTAAAGTTGTTCTTTCAGCATGTAGGGGTTCATTTTGGATTACCCACTTCCATAATATCTGATCGAGATAACCGATTTGTTGGGAAATTTTGGTAAATCTTGTGGGAATTGATGGACACCAGGCTGAAGAAAAGCATATCTTTTCATCCACAAACAGATGGCCAAACAAAAGTGGTCAATGGGACAGTGATCCAGTTGCTTAAAGGCTATTGCAGTAAGCATCCCAAACTTTGGGATGAACATTTATGTTATGTGCATCATGCTTACAACCGAGTTAAACATTCTTCTACACAGAGATCTCCTTTTGAGACCTATTTCGGTTTCACACCAAGGTCTCCCTTGGACTTTGTCTTTGGTAAAGACATAGCAGTTGATGGACACAGTGATGTGGACAAAGCAACCAAGTTCATTGAACAAATCCAAGAGATTCACCAGGAAATACAGGAATAGCTAGAAAAGAGCCAAGCCAAGTACAAGGCAAGGCATGACAAGCATCGGATGGAGCATAGTTTCCAAGTTGGTGACCAAGTCTGGTTGTATATCAGCAAAGACAAGATGCAAGGTGAAGGTAAGAAGCTAAAGCCAATAAGGTATGGACCTTTCAAGATACTTGAGAAAATTGGTGAGAATGATTTTCACCTTGATCTACCAGCTTACATGCACATCTACTCAGTTGTTAATGTATATAGCTTGAGACTATTTGAACCTTCATTAACTGAAGATCCTGAAGAGCAGAGTCAATTTCCTTCTATTGATGATCTGTTACCTGAATATCTTAATGAGTTGCAAGAATATGCAGTTCTAGATAGGAAGGTGAGAACTACATGCAGAGGTGACGTTGAGTACCTTAGGATTGGACTCAAAGGTTCAAAGCCAAGCAGTGTGAAATGGATAGAAATTGAGCAAGCAAGGAAGCAATACCCTCACTTGATTGATGTTTGAAAGAAAACCAAATTTTGGTGGTCCAAAAGCTTTTTCAGTGGGAAGGCCGTGATCTGAATTAGATCGTAAAAATCTCTAAGTTTTCATGACTGTTTCAAATTTCGCTAAAAAATATTCAAGTCCTAAAAAAGATTGAAGCTATCAGAAGGAATGCTCATAACAATTGCAGTTGTGGCCAGAGCAGAGCAATGAGGACCCTCGGTCGAGTGCGCAGACCGTTGGCCCATGGTAAAGCACAATGGCACGAAACTGGAAAAACAGGAGGCCAGATCAAGAAACAAAAGTGGATTCTAATACGCAATTAGCGCTCGCACAGTGAAGGAAAGCCCCGAAATGCTCGAACCCGAAAATGCTATAAAACTTGGAAAAGTAACTGTTTCGGTTCTGTGGCACGGATTCCCCAAAACCAGCAGGATATTGGAAGGCTTCAAGGTGTTAAGAAGTTTTGACTGAGTCTCACCTGATGCCACACATCGAGCGACACACGTCCAGTGGAAGAGAGAGAAAACTGTCCACATCGGATGAGTAAATGTCGTGCGACTTGTCCACCCGATATGAAGGACGACTGTAGGATCTAGGGGGTCCAGATTGAAGGTGGAGATATGTCTCGATGACTGACCAGATTTGATAGGTCAAAAAGCAAGATGACAAGGATTTGAAGTCTGACGTGGATGATGAGTTGGAAAACGATTCATGTTCGTCGGTGATCTTGAAGCAAACCTTTTTAACGGCAATTCGAGTATGATTCAGGGAATCTGACACCCAGTTCGTTAACAAACAGGTGGCCACCTCCCTGCGAGGCGTTACCCCGTGATGATGACGCATAGCAGAGGAATTCGAATGGACAAAGGAAAGGAAACTAGAACGTCGGGAAGCGGAAACGAGCAGTCAAAGAGCAGGCTATCTTAAAGCCATGAACTGATAGAAGTAGAACAACGAGAGGCAGATAGCGAAGAGATGCAGAAAGCCAATGAAAGAGAACAAAGAGTAGAAGTCGAGCTGACCTAAAGGAAGCATTGAGCTAGACAAAGCCAAAGAGAGTCAGAATCTCTGTGTACTCCATTGAAGGCTTGAGAGGTTCAAGCGAGCTCCTTGGTATAGGCCTATCATACTACTGTGACCCTCAGAGGTCGAGTTTTAGTAAGGATAGTCTATGCACTCCATTCCTACTGACTACATTTTGTTAGTGAGACTAGAATCGAGCTCACAATTGTAAAAACTCTGCTTGAAAAAATAATAGAGAGGCCACCACTGAAAGGCTGGACCAGGAGACGTAGCCCAGGAGAATTGGGTGAACTCCTTATTAAACTTGTTTTGTTTACATGTTTGACTATTATGTTTTCTCTGATTTCCTCAATGTCTATGTATTCTAGCAATCTTATCGGTCCGTTGCATAAGTAACATAGGCACATCCATGCACATGAGTCTGTAATACCTTTCATTCTTTATCCTGGATAAATTCCAGATCATCCTATTGCAAGGTACTCATCAATCAGGTCCATTCTAACACTGTCAGTGCAGATGGGATGGAAGATACATCAGGCGGATGTAAATACAACATTCCTAAATGACATGATTGAAGAAGAGGTGTATATTGAGCAGCCTAAAGGATTTGAGACCTTCAAGAGAGATTCACATGTGTGCATACTCAATTGAGCATTGTATGGATTGAAACAAGCACCTTGTGCTTGGTACACCAAGATCGATAACTATTTCACCAAGTTGGGCTTCACCAAAACTGAAGTAGATGCAAACCTTTACCATATTGTGGTTGAAGGTAAATTGTTGATTACTATTTTATATGTGGATGATTTGATTCTAACATGTGATGATAAGTTGATCAAGTCTTACAAAGAGGATCTTGCAAGAGAGTTCGAAATGAAGGACTTGGGGTTCATGCACTACTTTCTAGGGATGGAAGTCTGGCAAGGAGATGAGTAACTATTTGTCTCTCAGGGAAAGTATGCCAACGAGATACTCAATAAGTTCCACGTGGAGAGCAGTAAACCCATGGAGACTCCTCTAGCTGGTAACTCGAAGAAGGAGGATGCTACTTCTAGTGAAGTAGCGGAGGCTACTATTTATGGACATCTTGTCGATTCACTCATGTATTTGGTGAACGCATGATCAGACATGTGTTATGCAGTTAACTAGCTTAGTCAAGCAATGGTTAAGTCGAGCAAGTTTTATTGGAAGGCAGCCAAACATGTGTTGAGATACCTTAAAGGAACTACTCAGTATGGTTTTTGGTAGAGTCGAACATAGGGAGTGAAGCTTCAAGACTTCATCGATGTAGATTGGGTAGGGACTCCATTCGACAGAAAGAGCACATCAGGTGGGATCTTCAATATTGGGTCAACAGTTGTTTCTTGGTATAGCAGGAAACAAATATCGATTGCACTTAGTTCAGCAGAAGCAAAGTACATGGATGCTAGTCAAGCAACTTATGAGGCTATCTAGATGAGGAAGATTCTTGTTGGTTTGTTTGGTCAGCAGATGGATCCAACTCTGATTTACTATGACAATTAGAGTTGTATCAAACTCTCTGAGAATCTAGTTTTTCATGATCGGTCCAATAATATTGATATTCGGTATCATCATCTTCGAGATTGTGTGTAGAGGAGAATTATGTTGTTGGAGTACATTCCCATAGAGGAGCGAGATGCAGATATTTTGAAAAAGGCTTTTACAAGATGCAAATTTGAGTTTCATAGAGGTGGGATCAAGGTAGAAGATAATCCCTTTCTTGTTTAGAGGGAGTGTTACAAGTAGTAACAAGAAATCCTAACTTAATTTTTCCTTGAATTAAATTAGGAATTAAAACGATATTCTATTCTCATAGCAACTTGTCATAGTTAAATAAGTTAATTTGACTTAGCTGGCTTGTGAAATTCGACTTGGAAGTCTATATAGAGTCATGTAGAGTGATCCCTAAATTTTAGGGGCCCAGGTTGAGTTATTTTGAGTTTTAATTAATTAACTCAGTCTAACTAAGTTATAGTCAGTTAAACTAGTTCCAACTGTTGGAGGGAATAGTAGGAGGTCTAATAGTGGGGACAGGCACCCGTGCAACTTCACTGCTCCACTAGTTAACTGAATATTCACTCATAAATAAATAATTCATGTCAGTTCAGAGGAAGACCCAGTTGAGATTAGACTTCAGGGACATTGTACTATCAATTGTATAATTTTATGAGTTGTACAAATTTTTCATGCAATCAATTGAGAGCCTATGGATGGATTGTGTAGTTATGGAGAGAGAAACTCCCAATTAAATATGGGATAATTTTCTTAGGAATTTTGTAAGGAAGTAGGGGCTTGGTAGGCAGTAGAATTGGCTAAGTGTTGGCTTGAGTTGGTTTGTGAAGTAGAGAGATAGATTGTACTTGTGCAGGAATTGTTCGAGTCGAACAAGCATTGTATTTTCTTCTCAGATCTTCTGGTTAAAGTAATATAGGTAGTCGAAGTATTTAGCAGTTTCTTTCCTGAGAGGAATATTGTGTTATGTGTGATTGAAATTTTTCCTTTTCTGCTCATTGTTTTCATCGATCAATTGTTGTTTCCACTGATGAGTAGAGTAGATTCTTGTCTTGTGTTTTAGCATATCTCATAAGTTGTTGAATGTTCAGTAAAAATCTACAACAATCCTCTTCTAATGGTCTCTGTTCCTTCCCTTTATGACAAGCTCCTCACACCCAAATTCAACAGCATAAGTTTACAAATCCAAGTCTCTCTATTTCCTCTAGTCTTATGCTCAATTTATAGGCAAAAGGAGGAGGTTTCTAGTTCCTCTTCTCAAGGGATATGATGCTTAAGAAGAGGAGATTATTTCCATGAACCAAGGAATGAGGCATAGGTATGTAGTAGTTCGAGGTTTCTAATTTGGATAATATTTGTCCATCAAATCTTATAGAACTTGATTTTTTCATTTTTACTTGCGTAAATAGGATTGTGCAGTTTATAGTGGAAGACAATGCATAGAATTGTGCAGGCCACAATGATAAAAACTGCACATGCATAGGTAATGGCTAGGAAAACTGTAGAGATGCTCAAAAATATTTTTTTTAAGCAGTGCAATGCAAAATTCCTTTTGTTCCTAGCATTTTTTTACTTCAAGCTTCATAGGGGATTCACTTAAGACACTCATCAGATGGCGAGAGATCTGAATTGACAATCATGGTGACAAAATTTATTGTAACACTAGGTAGGATAGATATTAAATTGAAGGGTATGTTGGAAAAACCTTACAGTTTCAACATGATGAACAACCTTTTCAATAATTATGGAGACAAGAACAAAGTTTGAAAATATAACAACTATTTCCCACGTTGGATTTTGCTCAGAACTCTTAGTACCACCACCACTTCCTACTGTCATATTCTTCTCGCATTGAATAATCATTAAGATTTCATTTTCCAAAAACAATATGAGTGATGTTCAACTAGAATATCGTCTTCATAAACACTGAAAATATTTTCATTGTAATGAAAATAAATAAAGACCGTAGATGGAAACAGAAATCTTGGTCAAAATCATACAAAAATTTCATCTTGAAAACATATATTAGAATTTAAAGAGGGAAAAATACTCTCAATGGGATGGTTGTTGAATGCAATTCAGTTGTAATTACAAAATTGTATATAAAATGATCGATAAGTTCACATGAAAGCACAATTGTCCTTGTAAATCCACTAGCAAACAATAACTCAAGTTATTTAAATGAGGGCATGTGATTTAATTGAAATTGTAATAATTTATATTAATGTTTAGGAATTATTTTAGTTGAAGTTGTAGTCTATATAAATTGTTTGCAAGGAGAAATTTATTATTATTTAATTTTTAATATTTATAATAAAGATAGCTGTAATGGAGACACTCTTCCTATGCATTGAATTATTACAATAAGTTTAGAGTCGATGGATTGCTGACGAATGTTGAAAGCAGGTGGTTAGGATGAGCAAGAAAGAAAGAAAGAATGGTAGAAAATGCTTAGAGTGCCTCTAATGGCATTTTGTTGGACTTGTGAACATGATTCAAAAGGAGTCTAAATTCAGAACATGTTTTATTTGTTAGCGTACAACCTACACACAAGTTTCACACCTTTATAACAAGTGGTAATAAACATCACTATAGTCCATTAAGTTATACGAGCATATAATTACTTTTGAGGCAATAGCTTCAAAGCTAGAAGAATTGACTGGGGTTGTATTTACAACCATCTAATCAATTAACAAATTCATTATTAATGTAGGTAATTGTAGAAATACTTTTAAAAATTATAAGTGAATGTTATTATCAAAAAATCAAACATGACTTTCAACCCTAAGCTAAGCTAATGTTTAGAGGAGAGAAACTAGAATTGAAATAGAGGTAACTTATATGAGAAATTAGATGTGAAAATAGGTTTGGAAACTAATAAAGAATTAACAGAGTTCATGTTTCAAAAGTTTTGATGTGTCTCTCTTAGCCAATATGCGAGCATTTATTTCAAGTGTCTCTGCAAGGGTAAAAGTAATGCAACGATGACAAATATTATGGGTAAAGGTAATGCTATGACAAATATTATGTTAGGATTAGCTATGATTGGGTGTTCTATGGTGATTACACGATGGATCCTAGCCTTCGGTGTCAAGATTGGTGAATGAATGGGTATGTGCCATGTGAGTGATGGGAGCATTGGTGGTTGGTTTAGCCATTTTGTGAAAGTTCATTGTGCGAAAGATTATCATGTGCAAGTTCAACTCATTGTGAGGAGCTTCGCACAATAATCATCTAGGCTCGATTATTTTGCTTCTTCCATATCATGCATTTAAACAAATAATTCCAAGATGGCATCAACTCACAAGTCATTCATGACTCTATGCCAAAACCGTGTCCACTCTCGAGTAGACTCGATCGGGAAAAAACATGCTACCTAGTTGACATTGAGTTTGAGTTGTAAGTGAGTATTAAGGTTAATGAGTTATTGATACTAGGTACCCAATCACAACAATATAACATCCACTCCATCAAGTCCACATGTTCATTATTCCGCTAGAGTTGGTTTGCTAGACTTGTGTGGGGATTTCACTGTACGAAAAACTTTGCACAAGCAAAGATCCGTACATCCATCACTGCCAATTGTGATAAGTAGTTATTACTAATTTTGTTTATATTGTATTTATAATATTTTATGTTCATTTATACTAATATTCTAGCCTTATTTGTTACTATAAGTTAGTATCATGTGCTTATGAGTCTTAACATCACTTCCACAACAGCGAAAAGAGGAAATTTGATTTTTTTTCAAGAACTGAAATAAGTCACCTTATTCCAAGCATTTCTTTGAGATGCTCTTGGGCCACACTATCACCAAAATGACCATGTTTTGATTAAAGAACCCTAGAGAAACCTCTTTCACATTGCATAAAATATATGAAATCACAATTACAATGTGTAAGACAGTGATAGGAAAGTTCAACGTGTTTGTGGAATATGTAGCATTGTCAGTTTCATCTTTTTGTTTCATCATTGATTTAAACTAAGCATTTCATCCATCCTTGTATTCTTTCAGAAAACACATACATGATCTACCCGGAATGTGTATGTCATGATCTACCTGGAGTATGTATGTCTAGATGCCTAGATTTCCAAACTAATATATTACGGTTTGCAAAAAGTATAAATAATGGTGTAGAGTGCTTCAACTTCTAATGGCTCGACACATTCCTTTGTGACATGAACCAACCATATCTGTGTTGTATAATAAATCACTAGAAATCATAAATAGCAAGACATTCTTAGATATTTGTTTACTTCTAGTCCATGATTAAAGAAGAACCTGGATTGGCCTTGTTTTTTTTGGACCTTCAATTCATTTTGGTAAGTCCTTTCGTATTTTGCTTGATTTGAACATTGTTTCAATTTATTTTTCAAATTCCCGTGGAAAGTTATTATGTTTATTTGTAGGCAAAAAAAATTCAGGAAATAGAAGTCTTCGCCACATTTCTTTAAATGTTTAATATGTTAAAACCCTAGAGATAATTTGATGTTTTATAGATTCTGAAGAAGTTGGGCCAAATCTAGCTGAAAAATCCATAACTTCTATCTTCTTGTGTTCATTTTGGCATTTTGGTGGGGTGAAATAATGGACTTTGGGGTTTAGATTTCATCACATGGACGAAATAACAAATATTAAAACCTCTTGTTGTGCATCCCAATGGTAATATGCCAATATGAATTAATATTATTCATTGTAATGGCGATTTGAATGGTATGACTCCACCCTTAATATTGATTAAAATGACCTGGGATGTGGTCCAATGCAAATGCACAAGCGTAATAGTGGAACCTTGTACACAATGGAACCTTCATTGAACCCATGGAACATTGGAATGTGTGGTGGCATCGTTGGTTGTGTGGTGAGGTGAGGTGGAAGGCATGCAGGCCAGCTTTGTGTGGCCCGCTACTATATATATATATAGTTTAGCTTTTAATAATTACTAGTTTGAATATGAATACTCCCATTCCACATGCCAAGTAGGTCCCATGGGGGGTTTGAATGGTATGAATCCACCCTTAACAATGGTTAAAAATACATGGGATGCAGTCCAATGAAAATGCATCAACACAATAGTGGAACCCTATCTAAACCCATGGAATGTTAGAATGTATGATGGCGTCGTTGGTTGTGTGGTGAGGTGAGGTGAGGTGGCAAGCCGACGGGTCAGCTCTGCGTGGTGTACTACCGTATATATATATTTTTAACTTTCAACAATTACCATATTAAATATGAATATGTTTGTTCCACATACCGAGTAGACTCCATGGTGTATCCCAAAATGAGTTGAAATTTCGTAAAAATAATATTTCGTGCAATAATATTCATTATGCAGAAGATTACTATGCAAAAGTTCAGCTCATTGTGTGGACCTCCACACATTGAACTTTAATGTACAAAGGATTGCAAAAAAAATTACAATTAAAAAATTCAAGAGCATTCGAATGACAAGTGGATGTCATATTCGAGAAGAAATGATTACATGCTACTTCTATACATGCATTGAAGCAATTCATTCCAAGATGGCATCAAATCGCGAGTCATTCCAGGCTCTGTGCCAAAACTGTGTTCACTCTCGAATAGACTTGGTCATGCAAAAACACGCTACCTAGCTAATGTTGAGTTTGAGTTGTAAGTGAGTATTAAGGTTATTGAATTATTGATATTGGGTACCCATGCGATAATGAGATAACATTCACTCCATCAAGTCCATATGTTTGGTGTTCTGCTAGAGTTGAACTGATAGACTTGTCTGAAGCTTTCACTGTGCAGAAAACTTCGTACATTGATTGTTTCCATTTCAATGTTCAGTTATGTGATTAACACAACTAATCGAAAACCAAGAGGAAATCAACTGATTCTCAACTTATTACCCTTATTATTATAATAACACAATACATAAATATTTTCATTTGCAGGCTTTCTTTGAACCAAAGACGCTCTTCTCCAACAAATTGATACGTGTTCTCAAAGATCATTTGAATAAATTATATTCTGCATCTTCAACTAATTTACCTATTTTTTTGAGAGTTTTTCATCATTGATCCATGTTCATTACCACTACCCAAGTTCAATTCCATAAAGAATGATATCTTGGGACATTTCCAAGTTAAATTCCATAATGAAGGATATCTTGGGACATTGCTAGTTTCAATTCCTAGAAGGATGTACCTAAGACATTGTTGATGGTACCTTAACCTTAAGCCACTATGTTTGGTAGAGTGAATTGAATGATATTAAAGCGAAAGAA
The DNA here is from genome assembly GCA_000404065.3 of Pinus taeda. Lineage (NCBI taxonomy): Eukaryota > Viridiplantae > Streptophyta > Pinopsida > Pinales > Pinaceae > Pinus > Pinus taeda. Next base: position 35,893 of record APFE030727908.1, on the reverse strand, counting down.
TGAAAATGTTGCTTTGAAAAATAAGTAAATTTATCTCTGGAAAAAGTGTCTGCCACCAGAGTAGCTTAAGACCTTGCATATCAAGCCATATTCTTTGAAAAATATATGGTTTTAAGGTTAAATGCACTAATTCAATAAATACATAAAGACTTTAGATGTAAGGTAGAAAGCTTGGTCAAAATCGTACGAAAATTGCATCTAAAAATATATATATTAGAATTTAAAGAGGGAAGAATACTCTCAACAGGATGACTGCTAAATTTAATTCAGTTGTAATTGCAACATTGTATATAAAATGATCGATAAGTTCACATGGAAGTGTTGAGATTTTCTGTTTTATATAAAATAGGCAAAAATCTTAGTAGATGACAACAATAGGAATTTGTTGCTAGATTAGCTCCAGGTTGTTGGGAGGGAGTTAATGCATCCTAAATTTGATGTGAGAGGATTTATGAGGTAGTTAGATTCT
>APFE030727908.1:0-35404 GCA_000404065.3 Pinus taeda | reverse complement strand
CTATCATAGTAAATCAAAGCATATACCAATCAAGTACCATTTTGTAAGACAGGCTATCACTGAAAGGGGAGTCTCTCTTGAAAAGGTGCATACAAAGGAGAATTGTGCAGACATGTTCACAAAACCAGTTTTGTTAGAGAAGCTACGCTGGTGTTTGGCTTCTCTTGGCTTGCAGAAAAGAAAAAATAATAAAGAACAGGGCATCAGGCTAATTGTTGTCAAGGTGGAGATTGTTGAGATTTTCTGTTTTATATAAAATAGACAAAAATCTCAGTAGATGACAACAATAGGAATTTGTTGCTAGATTAGCTCCAGGTTGTTGGGAGGGAGTTAATGCATCCTAAATTTGATGTGAGAGGATTTATGAGGCAGTTAGATTCTCCTTGCTATAAAACATGTATCCATACGGATTGTTTTGAGGGTGAGAGTTTGTGAGGATTTGATTTATGTAATCTCCTGTTTGATTAATAAAGAATTGTTGATGCCTATGTTTGGTGGACGTAGCCTAGATTGGTTGGGTGAACCACGTTAAATTCTTGTGTTGCCTGTACATGATTTAATGATTGTGTATATGTTTTATTGTTTGTTGTGCATCTGATCTCCAACAGGAAGCACACTGGCCCTTGCAAATCCACAATAGCAAAAAATAACGCAAATTATTTAAATGATTGCATGTGGTTTAATTGAAGTTGTAATAATTTATATTAATGTTTATGAATTATTTTTAGTTGAAGTTGTAGTCTATAAAAATTGTTTGCAAGGAGAAATTTATTATAATTTAATTTTTAATATTTATACTAAAGATAATTGTAAAACCTTTTTGTATGGAGACACTCTTTCTGTGATTGAATTATTACAATAAGTTTAGAGTCGATGGATCACTTACGAATGTTGAAAGCAGGTGGTCAGGATGAGAAAGAAAGCAAGAATGGTATACAAATTCTTTGAGTGCCTCTAATGGTCAGGATGAGAAAGAAAGAAAGAATGGTATACAAATTCTTTGAGTGCCTCTAATGGCATTCTACTAGACTTGTGAATGTGATTCAAAAGGCGTCTCAATTCACAAGAATATTTGTTTTGTTAGCTTAAAACCTGCACACGAGTTTCATGCCTTTATGAGACATGGTCAGAAACATCAGATAGTCCACTAAGTTGTGCGATCACATAATTACTTTTGAGCTAGAAGCTTCAAAGCCAAAAGAATTAATCAATGCAAGTGCATAGTTTGGAGCTCCAAAGTCCAGTCTAGTTGTTGTTTAATGAAAATATCTGCGACGAAAACTTCTATGTGAAGTAAAACACTGGATATGCAAGTTATTCACTGAGTGAATCACTTTTCTGATATTAAAAAATAAGATTAATTTGCATTCCTCTGTCACAATTAAATTGATTCCAAGCCTCCTCCATCATTATTAAATACCTACGTGAAATGAATCTCAGACCTTTATCGCCAAAGGATGTGAGTCACTGCATTGGCTCTTTATATTGTACATCCCTCCTAATTCAAACAACAAAGTAAAGAAACAGACACGATTTGAAAATGAAATTTGAATGCCCATGACATCATCCTTAATAATTGGGATCACTCCAACCAAATGACAGTATAGTTAAACGAATTGTGTATAAATGAATTGACAAAAGATTAATTACACTTGAATGCATGTTAATAAACAAGATCTAAATAGACACTACATGATAAAATGAATAGTACACATTCCCCTGCCAAAAACATGAGTTTCTGCCTTGTTTTTTTATACTCATTCATCTCCATCAACCTTCAATAGTAGAAAGATACATATAATTAATCTAATGCATATCTGGAAATACAAAATATTGAAAATTTGTGGGGATGCAAGCTATAAGTATTGAGACAATTTTAACAAAATAAGCTTAAAATAATAAAGGAACTTTAATATATTGATCTCAAAGCTACGTCATTGGATAAAAACTAAAATCAGTTACAACTTAATGAAATCTCAAAATCGTTCTTCATTCAGTTTAAGTTTCAAATTAGAGAAGAAAAATTAAAATATATAAAAGCTTCTCAATCAAATCCAATGATTGTATCCATAAAACAAAAATTCGAGAATTTATTAGGTATTAGAGCATCTGAAGAAAAAAATATTTGGTACTCTTCTAAGGTTCCCACACATTTCTCTTCGTTGAAAATATTTTGCTGAATTACACGCTAAGTGGCAAGAATGTGAAGCATTTGCTGAGCAAAAAGGATCTTATTAGATCTCTATAAACTTGTTTAATGAAAATTTCTTCGAAAAAAACTTCTATGCATTGGAGCTTGCCAAGTAAAACACCGAATAAGCAAGTTTTGAGCTGACCAAGTTTCTAATATGCTTAGCCAGGCTAAACCAAATATGATAACATACATTACAAACAAATTATCAAACAATGATATCTACAACATCATAATAATTTCCTTCTATTTAGGAAGCACAATTTGAGATTCAGTATTAATATTTTTGCCGCCTCAGAAACCGTGTCATCCTAACCCAACTGCATATAAAATACCATAATCCATGATTCCTTATGCGAAGCTTTCACTGTGGGGAGGAAGCTTCCTATGAAATCTCAGTAGATATATATTTTTAGATAAACAAAGTGCTCGTTGCAGTGTTCTTATTCACCATCAGGTCATAGATTTAATCATTTATCAGGAAACAAAATATTCACATTTTAATCCCCGATAACTACACTAGAATAATTTTAGTTCTAAAATTGTTCTCCCGACAAAGAAAATTTTAAGAAAGATATTCATTGAGGATATAATGATCCTGTCACTTTAAGTTGGAGCCTAGCCCTCTCCACCCACAGGGTATTCCCTGTATTTAGTATTAATAGATTTTTAATACTAGAAAATAGATGTATCCAAATTATAGATAAGGGATCTAAGATGAAAGGTGAAGATTTAATAACTAAGAGGAGACCATAAATCATTTAAAGTAAGATTGGAGAATCAACACTTTTCATCATAAGTGCCTTTATTCTTACCACACAGATAATCACAAGTTAGTGAATGAAATATTTATAAGAAATTTGTGTCTAACAAATATCATGAGTATTTTTTAGCATAAAACTCTGTGAACCTACTAAATACTAAGTAATAATATATATTTACATTAGTATTCAATAAGAAGAAAACACATTAGATACTGAGTAATCGCATGCATTTTCCTTAGAAGTCTAATAAGAGGAGAACATATAGAAGTACTTTAAACATTATGTAATAACATGTATTAGCCTTAGTATTTTTATAAAAGTAAAACATATGATATACCGAGTAATAACATGTATTTGTCTTTATAACTAATAAAATGAAAACAAATAGAAACATTCGAGATACTTAGTAATAGTGTGTATTTGCCTTAGTATAAAAGTAAAATACATTAAAAAAGATTAAATACCAAGTACTAACATGTATTTTCCTTTGTACCTAATAAGAGGAAAACGCTTCATCAACAAACCCATTGATCTAGGTGGCTCAAGGAATGCTCAGAATCCAGAAATAGCTCAAAAATCAAAGTCATCGGATTGAAGTGAAACTAGGACCATATCATAGTTCGCGGTCAAAGTTTTGGTCAAATTAGGCCCAATGACAGTGACAAATGAGGCAACAATTTGGAATTTTCCTAGGGCACAGATTTTGACTACCAAAATGGGCAAATTTGTCGCCTCGTTAATTTTATCGGTGACCCAAATTTCTAGTTGGATTTTTTTTACTAATTTGTTCTATTTTTTTTTTATTAAAAATAGGGTGGCGAGTTGCCACCCCTGCCAACCCCAGCCGATTATTATATATTATATACTAAGGGTCAGGGCCCACTCCTCTGACTCAAGACACTTTGCACGACCCAACCATATGGCACATAATGTGAGGCCGACAAATCTTGAACCCGCATTGGCTAGTGGCCGGCCCGCCCACGAGGCATCCCCGTAAATCAATTCCCATTAAAAAACATTCAACGACTTGCCGACCAAAAAATTATAACAAGCCGCAAAAAAAATGTTATACCCGCCAACAGTTAAAACAAACGACGGTTATGGCAAAATGTTATTTAAAAAAAAATAATGGAACTGGTGGGTTTGGAACCCACGATCTCCATTGAGGTTAGCGGTCCAACCACAGACCCACCAACCAAGTGCCCAATGACACTTTGTAGTTAAATCTGCTAGAAAAAATACCTACAAACCTCATGTTCCATTCAACTAGGGAGGAGGCAAAATCAAGCAAGCATGAGCCAATAGACATTAGAATGATGCACGTGCCAAAACCATGAATCAGACAGAACCTTGAACGCGCCAGAACTCAGGGCTGAGATGGAACACTGATGGCACATTTTTCGAGACAGAATATTTGCATAAATGGTTTTTTTTATGCTTGAGTAATCGAAAAGATTCCCTTCGAGGTTGATTTTTGACAAAGGCAGAATAATGCCAACTTTATAGTCATTTTTCACATAATTTCACAAGGAGTGTAGTGGTGTGCTCAGAATTTTTATCCAAGCAATGAATTTTTTGGCCATCTCTAGGAAGGAATCTTCAAGATTCCCAAGGGCCCAGATTTTGACAGTGTCAAAAAGGGGCCAAGTTTATAGTCGTTTGACATAATTTCATGCCACGAATCCAACAATGCAGTCCATTTCATTAGTAGAGCTATGCATTTTCAGTTCATCCCTAAAAGTGGAGGTATATGATGCAGTTATTCCATGTCTTTCTTTTGATTTGTTGAGATGATGATTTTGTTTTCAAGATCCTTGTTACCATTATGTTGAAGGATACTTGTATGCCATGTCATGTGAGAATTTATTAGCTTGTCATGCTGAAGGAGGGCCCATTTGAGTGAAAGTTCCTATAGGAGAACGTCTCGTGGAGAGACATGCCACTCTAGTTGAGGGAAATTATCCTTGTAATGACAAATAATATACCATGTACATCATCATAATTTTGCATCATGTAATGAAGTGGCCTCCCCACTCTTGACACCAAACTCGGAAATGTAACCCACACTAGGTGAACTCTATTATCAATGTGTTTGTGTTCTTTGATTTGATTGTTGTCACTGTGTTTCCTCTCATTTAAAGCATGCACATGTGGATTCTCATATTCTTTCATATGAAATATTCCTACCATCACAAAAGTAAAAGATCTTGATTAATTCTGGTAGCTGAAGAGATCCAAATCAAGTTTGGTATCAGAGCGGTTTTCTCACTGATATGAATTGAGTGTGAATGATAACCAAAGATTGAATGTGAAATAAGAAGGAAAATGGAGAACAACAGATATCTCTATGAGACCATCTACAAGATGGCCAACATGGTAGATTTAATGTATGTAGATTATGATGAGAATATGAAAAGAGAGGAATAAGAGAAATAAAGAGTAGAGGACGATGCTCCATCTTCATCTTCTAGTGATTATTGTTGACAATAGCAACAATAAATGCTAAAAATAGAACTGCTATAGATAGCATTTCAGGATATATTCCAATTTTAATTTGTCCTTGAATTAAAATTGAGAATTAAAATTTGAATTTAGTCTCACCACTTGTTTGAAAAATAATTAATTAATTCATCTTGAGTTAATTAGTTGGTGAAATTCAAACATGAAGTCTTTGTGAAGTCATGCAACAATCATCCATTTGATTGAGGACGCTATCCCTTAATTAAGGAGATAAGGATGAGTTGTATTTGAGTTGTAATTAGTTAGCTCAGTTAACTGAGCTAAGTTCAGTTAAATTAGTTCCAAACAATTTGTGGAACTAATTGTGAGTTCAGTCAGTTAATGCATGCATGCATGCAACTAGTGTTCTCTAGATAACTGAATATTTTCTCATAAATAACTCATGCATGTCAGTTCAAATAAAGACCCAGTTGAGATTAAAGGTAGGGACAGTGTACTATCAGTTGTTAGAATATTCCTATGAGAATATCTCTTGCATGCAGAAGGAATTCATTCCTTGAGGATTGTGCAATTACTACAGAGGTCAGAGCAGTGTGTGAGGTGAGAATCACACAGGTGGAAGCTGGAGGACCCAGGAGAAATTGCGCAAGGAAATAGGAGGCTTGGAGGATAAAGGAGAAGGCATATGTGTTGTCTATTTTGTCTATGAGCAGCAATGAGGGATTGTATTCAGAGCCGGATAGCTTGAGAGCTAAAGCTTTGTGTAATCTTGAGATCTTCCCAATTGTATGAAAATACAGATAGTGAGGTTTTTAGGTGAGGCTTTTCCCAGAGTATTCTTCTATGTTTATGTGTGATTGAATCTTTTTCTCTGTTATATGTGTTTTGTTTGATCTTGCTCAAAATCGATTAAGCTTCCACAAGTTTGATTGTAGAAGTAGATAAGTATTTTGCTTTAGTACATTGCATAATTAGTTTAACTTACAGTGAGAATTTCTACATGGTATCAGAGCAAAGGTGATCAAAGCAAAGAACAATATACAAAGAAGGGAGAAGTTTGAAGTTTGAAGTTCTTGATTGTAGGTACAAAATTGATTTTTTATCACATCTCAAAGTTCACCAATGGCGTTCAATGGCTTGAGACGCGTGTTATGAAACCAGCTCACAAAAGATAGAAAAGATAAATAAATGCCTTCAAATTAGGCCTCTTCGAGGGGTCAACCTCCTTTAGATTACACAAATGACCAATTCTTGGATGATACAAATGGAAAGACCTTCTTTCTATATATAGGAGTCTAAGGTCTCATAATATAATCAGAGCGGACATAACAATAATAATATATGGGCACAATAATAACAATAGTGGGCTTCTATGGGGCACAATAGTAACAATATGGGGACTAATGGGCACAACAATATAATAAGGGGGTTGTACTAATAACAATAAGTGGTTACACTAGTAGTATAGGGACCTAACATGCCCCTCTCCTTCAAAAAGTGTTATCCTCAACGTTTGAGTAGTTCTTGATGCTTATGTATAAAACTCTTGTTCTCCCATGTGGAATCTTCAGCGTGTAAGTTCTTCCACTTCATGAGATACTCTAAAATTGATCAATTTCGTAATTATTGGGTTCTTGTTTCTATGACTGCTCCAGGATCCAATATGATTTTTCCTTCCTCGTCAAGTTCTAGCAATATTATATGAACTGGGATCTTCTGCAACTTTTGAATGAGTGGCCACACTTCTTCGTCCTTCTTTTGTTCATCTCTTGTTTCATTTATCCAATCTGCTTGGATAATAGAAATAGCACAAAACAATGCTTCCACATCCTCATCCTTTCTTGAGTGTGCATATACAACAACATTTTTCTTCCCTTTTTTGTAGATGATTTCAAAGTCATAACCCAACATATTTGTGACCCATTTTTTCTTTTCTTCTAAAGATAATCTTTGTTCTAAAAAGTATTTAAAACTATCATGATCCATTTTTACCTTGAAGTGTCTTCCCATTAGGTAAGGTCACCATTTCTTAAGTGTATGTAGTATTTCCAACATTTCCTTCTCCTAAATAGCTTGCTTAAGATGTAGCCATAAAAATACCCAATCGCTTACATCAAAACTGCTTTCACTGTGATGTTGATCTACTTGTTGTTTCATTCGATTCTCCACCAAAGTGGCGTTATCCTTTAAAGGTTGGAGAATTTGTTTTTGATGCTCGATGTGATATTTCACTGCGTGAAGCTTTTTCTTCTTGATATGTCCTTCTATCTTGAGAGTTTGAGGAGTGGTAATTTCTTCCAATGCATTACAAGATATGGTCAGATTCATTTCTTAATGCTCGATGTGATCTTTCACTTCTTGAAAGTTTTTCTTCTTGATATGTCCTTCTATCTTGATAGTTTGTGGAGTGGTAATTCTGGCCAATGCATTACAAGATATAGTTGGATTAATTTATTCTTTCTTGATGTGATATTTCACTTATTGAACCTTTTTCTTCTTGATATGTCCTTCTATCTTGAGAATTTGAGGAGTGGTAATTCTTGCCAATGCCTTACAAGATCTGGTCATATTCATTTCTTCTTTCACTAGGGTTGGTTCTTGGTGTATATCCTCTTCTTTTGATGTTTCTTGATCCTTTATTTCCTCCTCTTCATAATCTATGTAAAACAATTTCTTCTCAGCACACTTATGACCTTTAGTGTATTTGCTACCACAATTGTAACAAAACCCTTTTCCTCTTTTTTCTTCCAATTGTTGTGGTGTAAACCTTGTAGGTTGTGGAAGGTTAAGAGAAAAAAAACTTCCATAATTATAGTCATGAGTGGTGGGATTCCTTGTTTCCATCATTTCGCTTTCAATTTTCCTTGCCAACCTAAATGCCTTCTCCAATGAATCAGGTTCCCAAAGACGAACCTCATGTTGAATATTGTCCATTAAAGTCCCTAGGAAGACATCAATTATTTTCTTCTCTAGAATATCATTTACCCTTGTATTCAATTTTTTGAATTCCTCAATGTGCTCTGCCATTGAACCCTTTTGTTTGAGATTTATCAATTGGCTAAAGAAGGTGTTTCTCCTCATAATGTGCTATCATTTCCGCCATGAAAATTGACCATGTGACAAGTGGTTTACGAGAACAAAAGCCCTTTATACCATAAAAATTGATTTGGTTCTAAATAATTAGATGTGATACATACCTTTTGTAACAATGGTACACCATGTAGATCAAAATATTTCTCCATATGTAGTATCCAAATTACTGAATCCTTGCCATCAAACTTCCTCATCTCGTTTTTTCTTGATTTTAAGAACTCGATCTTGAAGCAACTATAACTATGTACTTTCGGATCTTTAAGTTCTAAAATTTCGGTCTGTAATAGCCCTCTAATTCCTCTTTCTAACTCCGCAACTCTGAGCACAATTGCATTCCTGAAGAAAGATCTATTCCCAATCTCTCGTGATCACCTAATTATAGACTAGTTTAGTAGAGTGAACTTGTACGATGTTATGTGGGTCTCTGTTTCAACCTCAAGTTCTGAACATGATATCCAAAAAACTATAGTCTATCCTCATTTTGTAACTTCTTATACAAATTCAATCAGATGCTCAGAGCGAAAGTTATGACGATTTTCCCAAGGTCACCTGTTTGGAATGTAATTTAGGGATATGCAAAAACCCTAACTTCCTCAGATTATATCTTTGCAAATATAGCGAAACAAGATTTGAAATTCGGACCCAAGGTTCAACAAGATTTGGTCTCAAATGGGTTTTTTTTTTTAGCTTCTAAAAATTTGTAGCGAAAATGTTATAGAAAAATTCCACAATGACTTGTTTTAGATGAAATTCTGGAGCTTGCAAAAGCCATAACTTCCTCAGATCATATCTCCACAAATATAGCGAGACAAGGTATGAAATTTGGACCCGATGTTCAGCGTGATTTTGTCTCAAACGGTTTTTTTTTTGTGCTTATGAAACAGTGTAGAAAAATGTTGTAGCGAAAATACCATGATGACCTATTTGGAGCAACAAAACCCTAGAATCCAAAGCTCTGATACAAAATGTTAGGAAACCAGCTCACAAAAAGATAGAAAAGATAGATAAACACCTTCAAAATAAGCCTCTTTGAGGGGGAAACCTCCTTTACATTACACAAATGAATAATTCTTGGATGATACAAATGACAAGCGCTCCTTTCTATATATAGGAGTCTAAGGGGTCATATTATAATGAGAGCCGACATAACAATAATAATGTAAGGGCACAATAATAACAATAGTGGGCTTCTATGGGGCACAATAATACCAATATGGAGACTAAATGGGCACAAAAATATAATAAAGGGGTTGTACTAACAACAATAAGTGGTTACACCAGTAGTATAGGGACTTAACAACTCAAGTATGCCATGGATGGTAGCTCGAATTACATAGCACGGAAGGATCGCATGCAAGTAGTATTAGAGGACAATGGTTTGAAGGAATTCATTGATCAAAAAGTCCCCAAGCTAGCAATAGCTAATGCCCAAGAATTGGTGGAATGGAAGAAATGTGTGGCGAGAACGAGGAGCATTCTTCTGGAGGGAGATCGAGACCATATTGTCTCAAGTCTCCATGGGAAGGAAACTCCATTTTCAATGTGGAATACATTGAAGGATCTATATCAAAACAGTAGCGACCAAAGGAAGATGGCGCTGAAGGAAAAGCTTCGGAAAATCAAGTGTGAAAAGGGAAACACGATCTCTACATATCTAAAATAGCTCTCTTCGGTCTTCCTGAGAGCTGGCATAGCTACTAGGACTCAATGAATGGAACAAAGAAACTACCATATTGGGAATTACTGTGGTCAGATCTGATGTAGGAGGATATTAGGAGAAGCACTAGAGATGGTTCTTCATCTAAGCATGATGATGAAGAAAATCTAGCCTTAGTAAGTAAGGCGAGGAAAGGGAAACAGAAGGCTTCCCATTCCAAATCAAGTTGTTCCCATGGTGGGAAGAAGATTGACAACTATAAAGTGAGATGCTTTAATTGTCATGAGGTGGGCCATTATGCAACTAATTTTCCATTGAAGAAATCCAAGAAGGGATCCTCAAAAGAATCAGATGGTGAGGCACTAGCCTCACAGTTTGAATTGGATTTTACCTTCTTCGCATGCATGGTTTCATAAATGGTGGGTTGTGTTTGATACCTGGACAATGGATTCTCATTCCACATGACTGACGATAAGAGTTTATTTAGTACCTCGGAGGAGAAAGAGCTCCAAATGTGCATCGAGATGGGCGATGATGGAAAGTACCATGTTTCAGGTGAAGGTATGGTTGTGTTTCAGAGGGAGCATGGAGCTCCTCTCACCCTGACTGATGTAAAGTATGTGCATGGACTGAAGAAAAACTTGGTATTAGTCGTGACGTTGGAAAACAAAGGTTATGATGTAGTCTTCAGTAAAGGAAAAGCATTCCTGAGACACATAGCCATGGGTCAGACCAAAAAGATTGGGATTCGAGTGTACAAGCTGGAGGTAGATGATTGTGATGCATTAAGTTCCAAAGTAGAATTGGTGCAAAACCAAGATATTAGCAAGTTATGGCATAGAAGGTTGGGCAACTTGCATCATGGGGCCTTGAAGATAATGCAACAGATTTCTACCAGAATTCCCAAAGGTAAACTTGAGCAAGTGGACACATGCAAAGGTTGTACATTGGGTAAGTATGCAAAAGCTTCCTTTCATGATCGAGATAGTCGAGCTGAATAAATCTTGGAGCGAGTTCATACAAATGTGTGTGGACCATTCTCAACAGCCTCCACCGCTAAACAACAGTACTATGTGATTTTCATTGATGATATTTCTCGTAGATGTTGGATCTATTTCATGCAGAAGAAGGATCAAACTGTCTCAAGGTTTTGTGAGTTCAAAGCCTTGGTTCTGAAAGAATCAGGAAAGAAGATCAAGGCCTTGCGAAGCGACAATGGTGGAGAGTATGTTTCTCAAGAGTTTAAGGACTTCTGTGCAGTAGAAGGAATTAAACGGGAGTTGACAGCACCCCATAACCCACAATAGAATTGGGTGGCTGAAAGGAAGAACAGAATGATTGTCGAAGCATCTCGGGTGATGCTGCATGACTAAGGCCTGCCACTTCATTTGTGGGTTTAGGCATGCAAAACAACGGTTTACTTGGAGAGTAGAAGCCTGCATCGCATACTTGGGATGAAGACACCAGAGGAAGCTTTCTTCGGGAAGAGATCGGATGTGGGTCACTTTAGGATCTTTAGCTCATCAGTTTATTGCCATGTGACCAAGGATGCCTGGAAGAAGCTAGAGTCGATAGCAGAGTTGGGGATACTTTTGGGGTACATTGATACTCCCCACAACTATCGGGTGTATTTGCCTACCAGTCAGAGGACAGTGGTTCACATAGATCTTAAGTTCGATGAGCTAAAGGCCACACTAGTTTCCCTTGCGAGGGAGCTCAAGTTGTAGGCAAAGGAGGAAATTTTGGTTCCTAAGGAAGAGGAGCCTCAGACTGATGTGGAGCAGCTACATGTAGAGGTTCCAGGAGTGGAGACATCCACTCATGCAGAGTCTTCCAGAGAGGGGCGGAAATGTACAAGGGAGGCTAACAGATTATTGATGGATGTGAGAGAGAATGTGGGAGAGCCATCTTCTCAGCGCAGATAGAGGAGGTCACCTGAGCGATACACTAGTTACATGGCCCTTGTTGGGGAATGTGTAGAGACTGAACCATCTTCCTTTGAGGAAGCAGTGCTGCAGCCAGTTTAGGTTGATGCTATGGTGGAGGAGTATGACTCCATAGTTCGGAACAGGTTTGGGATGTTGTTACAAGATCGGATAACAAGTTAGTTGTGAGTTCCCGTTGGCTTTACAAGGTAAAGCATGTCGCTGATGGTAGTGTGGAGAAACATAAGGCAAGGTTTGTTGCCCGTGGTTTCTCATAGTTAAGGGGATCAATTATGATGAGACTTTTTCTCCTGTAGCAAGGTACTCATCTATCAGATCAATGTTGTTACTATCAACATAGATGGGTTGGAATATCCATCAGATGGACATGAAGACTGCATTCCTCAATGGAAAGATTGAGGAAGAGGTGTACATAGAACAACCATAAGGTTTTGAGGCCTTCGATCGTGAGTCACATGTGTGTCGATTCAAGAGAGCTTTATACGAGCTGAAGCAAGCACCTCGTGCTTGGTACACCATGATTGACAACTACTTCACCAGGTTGGGCTTCACAAAGAGTAAAGCAGATGCGAACTTGTACCACATCATGGTGGAAGGTAAGCAGTTGATCATTGTTCTTTATGTTGATGATCTGATATTGACAAGTGATGATTAGTTGATCATGTCTTGCAAGGAGTACCTTGCAAGAGTGTTCGAGATGAAAGACATGGGTCTCATGCACTACTTTCTAGGCATGGAAGTGTGGAATAAGGATGGGGAAGTGTTTGTGTCTCAAGGAAAGTATGCCAATGAGATACTCAGGAGATTCCACATGGAGAAGTGCAAGCCCATGTAGACTCCTCTAGCAAGTAACTGGAGGAAGGAAGATGCTAATTCAGGAGAAGTAGTAGAGGCTATTGTTTATCGAAATCTTGTGGGTTCACTGATGTACTTAGTGAACACATGACTAAATTTGTGCTATGCGGTGAACCAACTAAGTCAAGCTATGGTTCAACCTACCAAGTTGTTTTCGAAGGCAGCGAAGCATGTTTTGAGATACCTCAGAGGCACATCGCAGAATGGATTATGGTACAGACGGTCAGAGGGAGTGAAGCTACAGGGCTTCACAGATGCATATTTGGCAGGGAATCCATTAGATCGAAAGAGCACATCAGGATGAATTTTCAACATTGGTTCAGTTGTAGTTTCTTGGTACAACAAGAAACAGAGGTGAGTTGCACTCAACTCAGCAGAGGCTAAATACATGGCTGCAAGTTAGGCAGCATGTGAGGCCATTTGGATGCGGAAAATTCTAGTTGGTTTGTTTGATCAAAGGATGGATCCAACTGTGATCTATTGTGATAATTAGAGTTGTATCAAACTCTCTAAGAATCCAGTATTTCATGACAGGTCTAAGCATATTGACATTCGGTATCATCATCTCAGAGACTGTGGGGCGAGGAGGATCATGTTGTTGTAGTACATTTCGACCGAGGAGAAAGATGTCGACATTTTGACTAAGGCATTATCAAAGTGTAAATTCAAGCTCCATAGAGACAGGATCAGGGTGGCAGATAATCCCTTTCTTGTTGAGAGGTAGTGTTGAAAATAGCAATAATAAATGCTAAAAATAATATTTCTATAGATGTCATTTCAGGATATATTCCAATTTTAATTTGTCCTTGAATTAAAATTCTAATTTAGTCTCACCAGTTGTTTGAAAAATAATTAATTAATTCAGCTTGAGTTAATTAGTTGGTGAAATTCAAACATGAAGTCTTTGTGAAGTCATATAACAATTATCCCTTTGATTGAGGAAGTTATCCCTTAATTAAGGAGATAAGGATGAGTTGTATTTGAGTTGTAATTAGTTAGCTCAGTTACTAAGCTAAGTCCAGTTAAATTAGTTCCAAATAGTTTGTGGAACTAATTGTGAGTTCAGTCAATTAATGCATGCATGCATGCAACTAGTGTTCTCCAGATAACTAAATATTCTCTCATAAATAACTCATGCATGTCAGTTCAGACAAAGACCCAGTTGAGATTAAAGGTAGGGACAATGTACTATTAGTTGCTAGAATATTCCTATGATAATAGCTATTGCATGCAGAAGGAATTCATTCCTTGAGGATTGCGCGGTTACTACAAAGGTCAAAGCAGTGTGTGAGGTGAGAATCACACACGTGGCAGCTGGAGGACCCAGGAGAAACTGCGCAAGGAAATAGGAGGCTTGGAGGATAGAGGAGAAGGCATATGTGTTGTCTATTCTGTCTATGAGTAGCAGTGAGGGATTGTACTGAGAGCAGGATAGCTTGAGAGCTAAAGCTTTGTGTAATCCTAAGATATTTCCACTTGTATGATAATACAGATAGCAGGGTTTTTAGCTGAGGCTTTCCCCAGAGTATTATTCTGTGTTTCCTGTGTAATTGAATATTCTTCTCTATTATATGTGTTATGTTTAATCTTGCTCAAAAATATATTAAGCTTCTACAAGTTTGATTGTAGAAGTAGATTAAGTATTTTGCTTTAGTACATTACATAATCAGTTTAATATACAATGAGAATTTCTACAATTATTCATCTTCTTCATCGTCTTCTCATCATTGAAATGAAGAGACCAATCAGAGCCTTCAAGTATAGAATGACGAATTGAGGAGACTTCTACGAGAAGAAAAAGAGGAGAAGCATAGATTACAACTTTAGTTACGAGCCATGGAAGAGGCCTTAGAAAAATCGAAGTGCAATGAAGGCTTAGTGTAGTCATCATCACCTGTTTCAGAATTGATAGCTGAGGTAAAAAGTGTTGATCACTCTTCAATTTCATTTTCACATGACATTATTTATGCTAGAAACATGGAGGTACCCATTTCAGGAACTAGCATGAGACTTCTTACCAATATGGGGTATAAAGGAGGAGGACTTGGTGTTAATGGCCAAGGGATGACTCAATCATTAGAATTTGTACAAAGACCTCGATTTGTAGGTTTGGGGTACACTGAAGGAGAGTGTTCAAAGGCAGAAGAAGCTTCCAAGATGTTTTCAAAGCCATCGGAGAAAGAGGATGATTTGAACACATCACAATCCTCCCATGACAGTGCACATTGCAGAGGAAGAGCTAAGGCAAGCTCTCATCACCAGAATTACACCAGAGATAGTCAATAGAGGTATAAAAATTCTTAGTATTCTAAAGTTCATTTCATTACAAGGATATTGTTAATGATGAGCCGAAATCATTGCATAGAAAACCATTGAGTTTTTGTGGTTTGCATAACCATGTGGTTGTTGGGTGCTAGAAGAGAATGAAAGCGAGAAAGAGGATGAGGCATGAAAGACCTTCTCCACGTCAAGGAAAGAAGAAGGTTAAGCAGGTCTGTAGGAATAAGAGTTTTTTCAATCATTACAATAGAGGTGGAAATAAAAGAGCCACATGTTGGAGGCTTCATCCAGAGCAGCATCTCAAGAACAAAGCATCGGTGCAAGAACCAATTAAAAAAGTTGTTCAACAAAAAAATCTGCCACAGAGAGATGATAACCCATTCACTTTCATGAGTGAGATATGGTTTTACTAGATATGGTAACTTTTCATAGCTGCATTTTGCAAATCATGTGTTGGGATATAAATGTAAAAGTGATTATGTGTTTTCCATCGCTTATTAAAGTAACGATGATGTTTTTGGCCTTTTGTTGATAGTTGGGATATTTATTTCTATTATGATGGAAAATTGACCAAAGAGTGTGTCTTATAAGCTCTTGGAAAGTATGATAATTCTTGGGTCATGATTGATCATGCAATTTGAAAATATCGGATTACAAGTTTGTAGAGGATGCAAGTGTTGGTTCATCACTTATGGCCCCGAAGAAAAAGAGTAAAGGAGAAGGAAGTGTGGCATGTCAAGACACTTGTTGTGCAGGTAATGTAACACAATAGTTTCATATTATGTTCATGATTTTGTGGATCAAAATCTCCTTAGTGGGAAGGGATGATCTAGGTGGCTCCAAGAATGCTCAGAATCTAGAAATAGCTCAAAAATCAAAATCATCAGAGTGAAGTGAAACTAGGACCAGATCATAGTGCTCGTTGTCCTAATTCGAATGGTGTGAACGACACTCAAATCCAAGTTTATATGCTCAAGATATTTAAAGCCAAAGTTTTTGTCAAACTAGGCTTGGTGGTAGCCACTAACGAGGCAACAATTTGGAATTTTCCCAGTGCACAGATTTTAGCCGCTAAAACGGAAGAATTTGTTGCCTCATTAATTTTGTCGGTGACCCCAAATTTCTGGTCAAATTTTTTTGACTAATTTGTTCTAAAAATAAAATAAAAAATTATTAAAAGTGGGGTGGCGGCCTGCCACCCCTGCCACCCTTGGTTGGTTATTATATATTATATACCAAGTGTTGGAGCCTGCGGCTCTGACCCAAGACCCAACCCACAGCCCAAAACGACACATAATGTGTGGCTGATAGGGCTTGAACCTGTGCCAGCGGGTGGCCTACCCACACAACAAGACCATAAACAAAATCCAAATTCAAAACATTCAACGCCAATGTTGAATGACTTTCTGACCAATTGGTTATAACAAGCCGCTAAAAAAAAAATGTTATACCCACCAATGGTTAAAACAAACGATAGTTATACCAAAACATTATTTAAAAAAAAAGCAATGTCACGGGTGGGTTTGGAACCTACAATCTTCGCCAAGGTCAGTGGTCCAACAAAGGACCCACCAACCAAGTGCCCAATGGCACTATGTTGTTAAATCCACGAGACAAAAAAATATAAAAACCTCATGTTCCATTCGACCGTGGAGGAGGTGGAACTGAGCAAGCACGAGCCAAGAGACATTGGAATGGTGCGTGGTGCCAGAGCCATTAATCCGATGGAACCTTAGATGCATCAGAACTAAGCTGAGATGGCACCTGATGGCACATTTTTTGGGACATAATATTTTCAGGAATCTTTTTTATGCTTGAGGAATCTAAAAGATTCTCTTACAAGCTGATTTTTGATAGAGGCAGAATGATGCCAACTTTGTAGTCATTTTTCATAGAATTTCGCAAGGAGCGTAATGGTGTGCTCAGAATTTTCATCTGAGTAGGGGATTCTTCGAACATCTCTAGGAAGGAATCTTTGGGAGAATCTTCAAGATTCCCAAGGGTCCATATTTTGATGGTGCTAGAAAGGGGCCAAGTTTATAATCGTTTGACATGATTTCATGCCATGAATCCAACGGTGCAGTCCATTTTGTTAGCAGAGATATGCATTTTCAAGCCATCCCCGAAAGTGGAGGTATATGATGCAATTATGCCATGTCTTTATTTTGGTTTTCTAAGATGATGATTTTGTTGTCGAGATCCTTGTTACCATTATGTTGAAGGATATGTGTATGCCACGTCATGTGAGAATTTATTAGCTTGCCATGATGAAGGAGTGCCCATTTGAGTGAGAGCTCCTATAGGAGAACATTTCATGGAGAGGCATGCCACTTCGGTTGAGGGAATTTATCCTTGTAATGGCAAAGAATATACCATGTACATCATCATCATTTTGTAGCATTTAGTGAAGTGGCTTGCCCACTCTTGACATTGGGCCCAAAGACGTAACCCACACTGGGTGAACTTCGTTATCAATGTGTTTGTGTTCTTTGATTTGATGGTCATCATTATGTTTCCTCTTATTTAAAGCATGCGCGTGTGGCTTCTCATACTCTTTCATATGCAATTCTACTAACATCATAGAAGTAAAAGATCTTGGTTAATTCTGGTAGATGAAGAGATCTGGATCACCTATGGCATGCATGAAAACCATAAATAAACCATGAAACTTAATGGCTCACAATAAATGAAGATCTTTATAACATGGATTATTTAAGAAACAAATTATTTATGGTTAATAAGCTATACTATATACCATTTCCCATATAAAACCCCAAAATAAATCATTTCTCAAAACCCTAAATCATCAAATTGTTATGATATTCATTATTTATGAACTACAATCTTCAATGTTGGAAATAATATTGAGAGGGGGGGGTGAATCAGTATTATCACATCACTAAAACTTTTTCATTTCCATATTTAGATTCATATATGCTACTTCCACAACTTCTTATGATTCAGTTAGATGAGTGCATTAGAACATTATCAACCATATTAACAGTAAACAGGTGCGGTAAAATAGAACAGATCATCACACATAAGTTACACACATGAACACCATGATATAAGGTGGAACCCCAATGTGGGTGAAAACCACCTGCTGCAAGTCATCTCAATCTTCTCCTTAATAAGAAAATCATTTTACAATATTTCTGTACTGGTGCAGTCTTATACCAGTACACAGGCTTCTACCTGCAGAGAGCTACAACCCCCATAGTTCTTGTACTAGCCGATCCATTTACTAGTACACAGGCTGCTACCTGCTATAATGCTCCAACTGCTATTGGAAGGGAGCTACTACCCCCTTAGCTCTTGTACTAGCTAAGATACTAGTACGTAGGTGCTGGCCTACAATCTTCTTTCCTTCGGGTACTACGTTTCATTAATTTTCATACTGGATACACCTGAAGCACAACACATAATCTGAAAGGCCACGTTTCATCTAATTTTCATACTGGACCCATTAACATCATTGAAGCACATAATCAATCAATCTTCTCAATCACCCAAACACCAATACATATACAAGGATAATATGTGAGATATCAACCAGATCTAGTACATCAGATCACATAAAGATAAGTCATTTAGAACTTGATCCATTCAACCAAAATCATGCTGTTATCAAAACTCAATATCAGTAACCAAACATCAATTATGCACCCAGAACCCAGCAGAATTGTCAAAGGTAGTTGAAGCATATTTCAAGAAGGGTCCGCAACTTCACCGCTGGACATCCGCGGGTATCCGCACCTGCACCTTCTGCTGCTCTGCAGGCATCCGCACCTGTGCCTTCTGTTGATCTGCGGGTATCCGCACCTGCGCCTTCTGCTGCGCTGCATACCTCCGCACCTGCTCCTTCTACTACACTGCGTACCTCCACACCTGAGCTGTAGATCGCTTGCGGACCTCTGATTAGGGCCAAATTAACAGTCCTCCAATGTGCCACAGTCAATCCGATCAATAGATCTGATCATGCGCCAATGAGATCGCAACTTATCAACAGTTTACAGAAATCTCCTTGATTTAGATCTAGCTATCACCCACCAACCGATCACCAGAATTTCAGATCTAGATCACCTTAAGATATTCAACCCAAAGTCGTTCTCCCAAATGATCTCCTTCCCCTTTTTATAGTTAAGCCTTTCACAATACCATGGTCCAAAACCATAATAACACAATACCATGAACCCAATACCTGGGATCAATACTTTTAGATACAATACCATGGACCAAAACCATAGGATCAAACATGTCAGACTAGATACCATGGATCACCATAGGTTTCCCACGTGCGAGCACTTTTCTCTACATAAAAGTGCATGCACTGGGGTCCACACCCTTTGTTTGGACAACCTGCGTACATGACCGCAACTTTCTGAACGGCGCACCTGTGGGTCCGCACCTTTTGAACTGTGTACCTGCGATCCTCTTATTTTCTTCCATTCTGAGAGGCTGATCATCAATCTTTGCTACTGGCCTGTTGCACTAAGATCTGTCACCTGTATGAGTTGCCATCAAGGGCAACACTTGTCTCATAATGCCAACAAGGACAACACTTGTCTCATAATGCCAACAATCTCCCCCTTTGGACTTGATGGCAAGGCTAACATGTCACATGTAGACTCATCATCTGATTCCTTTGTATTGTCAGTATTCTATCACATCTGGTATTTCTTCTTATAGATTCATCTGATTATATATAGGTGAGATGTTCTTCTATGAGTGGGTTGCCATTAAGTACAACACATGCATCATAATGCCAACAATCTCCCCCTTTGGTCTTGATGGCAACAACACCAACTCACTCTCCCCCTTTGACATCAAGGGCAAAGGGCAGACCAAGATATGCTCTTTCCTTGATATACCTTCCGCTATCCATACTCCCCCTGAGTACCTACTGAAATCTCTGAATGAGCTCCCTCTTTGTATATGCCATGGTGCACCAATCTGTCCCTGCTGCTTCTGACTACATGCTGAAGTCTCTGCTCTGCTGAAGTGTGTTGTTCATGCTCCCCTTGATAGTAAGCAAGGTCTGCAAAAACATGTTCTACAAGAAGAACATGACTCTATACATCATAAATTACCTTCCTATCACCAAAGACTCATACATACATCTATCTCCCATCACAATGGTGATATACCAAAAGTTTACATATGATAACATAAGAGAGTAACATCATTCATCCCAGGCATAGTGGGGAAACCAAGATAGGCCGTTACATGACCTTGATATGACTGAAATATTTCATCAAATGACTATAACAGATAGAGACACACTATTACATCATGAGTCTTAATATGACCTTTTGAATGATATACATGACATTCATAACAGAGACCAAACACTTAAATAAGATCATGATAAACATCAGCAACGACACTGTATGATCTGCTCCATAGCATCTATCACCATCAACCTGTGATAGTGCATGAATCATCAAAGTATGTCCGTATCAACAGAATCATTCTATCATATGTGAGAAGCACCATAGTGATCAAGATCTGTATGGACCAAGTATCATCAATTGGGAATATCTGCATCAATCAACATATGTACGAAACAACCTATCATCATATAGGTAAGAACTCATCATCATATCTCCAACCATGCAACTTTGAATAATCATCCATGTATCCAGCCAACAATCCTCATCCAAATGTGTGCTAAGAACAATAGGAATCCGGTATCATAACTGTAACAGCATATGAGTGACTCATCATCAAGTGAATTCAAGCTATGTACTTCTCCTTATCCTTAAGAAGAGCACCATGTAAGCACCATTAGATAATCAACCACAAATCTGATCTATATATCAACTATGTAACCCCAAGAATCATCTGAACAACTGATAACCATATCATAGCAAGATGAGTCATTTATCCATATAAGCATCATCACCAAGGACTATTAACCATAATGACAACAATGCATTAAAAGCATATGCTCCCCTTAAACCTATGCCATCTTGTTTACTGTCAGATTTGATCATGCATATCAGCAAGAAGTATCAAGTTATCATCATTAGAAATAAAAGACTTTTAGCCATCAAGTCATTTCCACACATCATCATTATCAAATAAACCAAATCATAATTGATCCTTTTCCTGAACCTGTCTCTACTGTCTTTCCTCAAACAATCATATACGCGACTATGTCATAACCAACTCGCGTATATACGTGACTTCTCTTTAAGAAACTTGCGTATGAGATTTAGGACACTGAAGTTTTACACTTCCAGCTCCCTCTGATTCTGTTATGTCTGTATGTTGTGCTGTGCTGCCTCGTTCTGACTGTACTTCTTTCTTCTTCCACATCTTCAAGTGTGATGATGATGTTTTCTCCTTTTGGTATGGTGCCCATACTTTGTTCCTGCATTCCTTAGCTATATGTCCAAGCTTGTTACAAGTGTAACATCTTACATGTCTCATATTTCTTCTATAGCAATCAACAGCTCTGTGACCAAACATATTGCAAGCAAAGCAATATCCATTAAAGTACCTTGAATGAGATGATCTTTCTACATGATGATATTGAAACTTTCTTCTTCTACATCTGGCTGCAACATGCCCAAGATTATAACATACATATTCAACATTATTCATAAGAGGAGTAAAAGATTTTCTTTGAGGAATTTCTTTCCTTGGTTGATGATGACCACACCTGCTCCTTCTACTGCACTGCGTACCTCCGCACCTGAGATGTGGATCGCCTGCGGACCTCTAATTAGGGCCAAATTAACAATCCTACAATGTGCCACAGTCAGTCCGATCAATAGATCTGATCATGCGCCAATGAGATCGCGACTTATCAACAGTTTACAGAAATCTCCTTGATTTAGATCTAGCTATCAACCACCAACCGATCACCGGAATTTCAGATCTAGATCACCTTAAGATATTCAACCCAAAGTCATTCTTCCAAATGATCTCCTTCCCCTTTTTATAGTTAAGCCTTTCACAATACCATGGTCCAAAACCATAATAACACAATACCATGAACCCAATACTTGGGATCAATACTTTTAGATACAATACCACGGACCAAAACCATAGGATCAAACATGTCGGACTAGATACCATGGATCACCATAGGATTCCCACGTGCGAGCGCTTTTCTCTACATAAAAGTGCATGCACTAGGGTCCAGACCCTCTGTTTGGACAACCTGCGTACATGACCGCAACTTTCTGAATGGCGCACTTGCGGGTCCGCACCTTTTGAACTGTGTACCTGCGATCCTCTTATTTTCTTCCATTCTGAGAGGCTGATCATCAATCTTTGCTACTGGCCTGTTGCACTAAGATCTGTCACTTGTATGAGTTGCCATCAAGGGCAACACTTGTCTCATAATGCCAACAAGGACAACACTTGTCTCATAATGCCAACATTCAAGACACATGAGTGATAGTATATATCAAACTTGTAAAAATCTTATAGAGAAGTAAATTCTTAAGAAAGTAATTTATTAAATGATGTTCAAGATAGTCATTGAATAAAAAGTAATGAATTCCATGCCAACATTAAAATTACCTATGGCTATAACTCATTATTACAAAAATATGCAATTACATAGAAGTAAGAAAAAGATTTGGGATTCATAAGAAGAGTTTGTAATCACAAGCAAAATTAACATAATTTGTGTGGTGGAGATAATGTTATAGGTTGATCTCAATCTACTTCATTAAAGTTTGGCTCCACATCTTTTCCTCAACAAGGTCTCCTTTCTTCTACATAAAAAACCATTTTATCTTCGTTGAATGTTTAAAACCCTTTATCTTCATGAGAGTTGGTTACTATTATGTTCATAACCCAATAGAAACCCTCAGTAATATAAATTTCATTAATTATTTTTCAAAGTAAATTATCCCTTTATTGAATTATTAATGTCTAAATCTTTTAATCCCTTTGCATTTTATTTCCCCCATCATAAACGGAAAATTAAAATTAGTTTAAAAAAAACCATAACGATTTAGAGATGAAACTGCAGTAAATATATGTTCTTACCTCGTAAATCTCTCCCCAAAACATATCTATTTACTTACCTTATGTTTTATGTGAACTAATGTTTTCTTGATTTAATTCACCGCGTTAAATAATGGTAATTTCTTCAAACTATAACAAAACCTTAAATTCTAAAACGAGTTCATGTAAGGGCTTTTGATGGTATTCAATGAACTTATCACAAAAATAAATAAACGATTAAATTTATTGACATGTGAAACTTATTCACATTAACAGGTGAAGCGAATAAACCAGCTAATCAAGGTACGGTACTGGAATAAATATCATGAGTTATCCCTCCTTTTAACCTAACACGATTATATTATTCACGTGTTATTTAAAGTGGAGCCTAACCCATATCCATTAAAAATGTTTTTATAACTTTATACGATATTAAATTATCTTGTATTGGATCACGAAAAATGAGAAATTCATCTATGGGAGATGATATCTGAAACTATGGGTGTATTAATCCCTTACTCAAGGTTCGATGGTATTTATGTATACATGAAGTGGGGCCCAATGAATACTAAATAATATTTTGACCTTAATCTTCCTTCGATTGGATTGTATTTTGATCTTAAACTTTCTTCGATTGGATTGAGTGGGAATAATATTTCATAAATAGCTTTATCTTTTCGTTGATGTCCTTGAGTTGTTTGCATAATCATCCTTAAATTAGCTTATTATAATGCATCATTTATATATTCCACCTTCTTATGGACACTTTCCCCACTTTTGTGGACACCATTAGTATTTAATAAGTATAATAGTTGTTAAGCATTGCTTAAGGTGATGCTAAACATATGTGTTCATACATTAACATGTAACATTAACATGTAATTAATAATAAGGCTATGTAATTAAATAATTATATAATATATATATATATATAATATATATTTTCTATGTGATCTGTTTTAATAAGATTATTTATATCATTAATGTCATTCTTTATGGTTGAATTTGTAGTTTAATTTTATTCAGTGATTAGCTTTTTCATGTGATTAGATTCTAATTATAAAGAGTGGATTAACACATCATATATAAATTTAGGAGGAAAATAAGGCTAGCAGTAAGTCAAGATGAAGGTTAGCACAAGGAAGAATTTATAGAGATAGCTTTATTTTCTTAAGAGGATCAAGTTGGGCTACAACACGGTCCTCAATATTAGCCCATGGAATATCAAACCCAACCCATAGAATTCCTATATTGGAGATATTGGCTTAGGACTAACCAAATCTATATAAATAACTAGTTAATGAGTGTATGGAGGGAGGATAAGATTTGGTGTGCATTAAATAATTGCTCGAACATGTAATTTGAAAAACATAGGAGATAAATGAAGTATGAGGAATATGTATAAGAATGCATAATGTAGAGCATGATATTTGTCATGATGGAGAAATATTAGAAAGCATAAAATTTATATCAAGTGACAAAGGGCTGAGTAGGGGGTTCAAGATGTGAAACTAACCATAAGTTAAATTTTTTAGGAAAATACCAAAAAAATTATATTATTATTTGTCTCAAAAAAAAAAAATTGTCCACTCTCTATTAGTTAACAATGAGGACAATCGTTGTCAATAAACATCTATAAAGTTCCATTTTTAGCCTCAGTGTTTTTGCAACAAAGACCTTGTATTTCTGGTTTGATCAATGTATTGATATTCTAGTATCACATTGTTAATTCCAAGTTCCACTAGCCCCAGGTTGATTTGGCAAGTATCTCTTGTCTTATTTGTTTTGGTGAGTTTTCCAAATATATGTAGCCCCTATTCATAACTTGTAGTCATAAAGTGATAAGGTGTAGCACCAAAGGGAAAAAGTACCTCAACATACCAACTTATCAACATATTTGTTAAGGCAAGGCATAGCTTTTCTCTTATATATGGTATTAGGTAGCCCCTAGTTTCCACTCTTAGTCATGTGGTACTTAGGTATAGCACCCGAGGGCTTAATCCCTCAATATATTGATATATCGGCATGTTGGTTAATGTCATTTTTTTCTTCTTTATGATATCTCGGTACCCATTAAGCTCTAGGTCATATCCCCTAGCCATAGAGGAGCATGCTTGCAACACCTTGAGCTTAAGGTCCATCGACACATTTCCATATTAACGGTTTGGAAAATGAAAGAGTTCAAGATTTTTCAATAGCCTAAGCCCCGGTAAGTGCCCAATATTTTCTATCTTGTCACGTAAGTGTTATGTTATAGCTCTAAGTTGAGGAGCCCTCACATATTAGCTCTCAAAAGTTTTTGTTGCAGATAGTGTTGCATTCTTTGATTCCACTAATATATTGGTGTCCTGGGATCTTCAAGTGATGAGAAATTTCACAACTTTATATATAAAGTGATGTCATCATCCTTATCAAAATTACCTTGGATTTGCAACCATTTCTAGTGTTAAGACATTTTAGGGTTTCCTCCCATTAACATGAAAATTTGACGTTTTCCTTTCCATAGTGCTTAGTAATGTGAAATTTTGTGTATGCATGGTTTATAGTGTTGAACACCCAATAATACTTAAACTTGGTTTAAAGCAGTGAGAGCTCTAAAATAGAGCATGTTTGTATTGGTTGGACTAAGGGAGCTAGACTGTAAGTGCTTGCTGTTAAGTGCAAATAATTGATAATTGGGATTGAAGGAAGCACCTACTTTCATAGCATGAAGTTGTTAACAATATCAAAGTGAATATATGATTATTTGGAATTGAAGCACCTTGTTCAAAGTAACATAATAGAAAAGTAAATGTACATAGATAGTGAATATAGCAATAAAGTTTACATTGGAGGACAACAAACAAAGAATGCGAGTGACAATTGAAGGACAAACTATAGAGTGGATCAATGACTCTTGTAGAATATATTGTAAATCATATCAATGACTTGTGCAAATCACATTACAAAGTTGACCATTGAAGTGTAGAAATAGTTTACAAAACAAATATTAGAGTGGATTGGCATCTCCTATAGGTTGGTGCCTACAAGATCTTTCATATAAAGAAGCTTTTTTATTTTCTGCTGTAAGGTTTTCCATGTATATCTTGTGTTATTTGTTTAGTTTTAGAGATTGGTTCTTTATGGTTTATGAATGATTAAATAAGTGAAAATTGTCATATACTCATTCACCTCCCACCTTTGAGTATAATTGTAAATCCAACAAATTCCACTAGTTCTCTCATGTGATATGACATCAAAATATCTCACTAGGGTATAGTTATCAAGATAATGTGCATAATCAATATTGCACATGTCTGCTTCCACCACTATATATATCTATTGATCCTAGATGGAATATAGGTTTTCATATCTTTACATGTAGCAATTTTCTTTTCTCTCCACATATGTAGAGTCCTTGTTCCAACAAAACACTTCAACACTTTCCTAGTAGTGACAACTATAGGTCACTACCAACATGTAGATGTAGATGATAACATTGACACAATTCATTTAGTTTTTCACCATAACACTATTCTTCAAGAAGATATACTTCATATTTCATTGCCACACTTAACCTCAGCTTATAACTCATAGCAAAGAATCACTCCCGACTAAAGCTTATTTATCCATGAAATATCCAAAACATGACTGTATAATGTACCAAAATTTCCCCCTTGTAACCTTCATTGGAATTAAATATTGTACAAGATAATCTCATTCTATCTTCTCCACATCAAGCACTTCAAGGATACTAGGGTTTTCAAATGACACACCTTTTTTAGTTCTTCATATGTTTACATCTAGCATTATTCCTTTCACTATGTTAGGTAACTATAATATTAGTGTACCCCCCTTATTGTTATTTTTGCGCCCATGTAGCCCCCATATTGTTATTGTTGTGCCCTTACATTATTATTGTTATGTAGGATCTGATTATATTGTGACCCCTTAGACCCCTATATATACAAAGGAGGTATTTTCATTTGTAGCATCCAAGAATTGTTCATTTATGAAATGTAAAGGAGTTATCCCCCTCGAACAGGATAATTTTTAAGTCATCGATCGATCTATTTGTGAGCTGGTTGCATAAAATTTGGAATCAAAGATTTGGATTCTAAGGTTTCGTTGCTTCAAACAAGTCATCATGGACTTTCGCTATAAAATTTTTCTACAAAGATTCAAAAGATGAAATTGAAACCACTAGGAGCCTAAATCTTGGTGAACCTTGTGTGAAAATTTCAGATCTTGTCTTGCTATATTTTCTAAGATATGATCCGAGGAAGTTAGGGGTTTTGCAAGCTCCATAATTCCATATCAAACAGGTGACCTTGGGAAAATCATCATAACTTTCTCTCTCAGCATTGGATTTAAATTTCGTAAAAAATTACAGAAAGAGGATTTGTTGTAGTTTTTTGGTATCATTTTTAGAGCCGAAGGTTGAACAGTGATATGTGGCACTCCGTACAAGTTCACTCTACTAAACCATTCTATAATCAAGACAACATGGGAGATTAGGCATAACTCTTTCTTGAAGAATCCAATCTCGATCAGACTTGTGGGGTTGGAAATATGACTCAAAGGACTACCACATAACTAAATTTTAGACCTTGGAGTTTGGAAATTACAGAGATACAACATATTCAATATCGAGATCCTACAAAGCAAGAAAAAGGTGTGTATTTTTTAAAATTTCCATAAGTTTTGTTTGAAAAATTAGTTTGAAGTGATTGAAAGGGAATAGTGAAGCATAAATATCATTAATTGATGACCCAAAGAAAGAAAATGGAAACACCAAGTAAGCAACCTGGAATCTCTACTATGGCACATGAAGAAGATGATGAAATGCAATATGATATATCAAAATTACGCGACCAAGTGCAAAAATTTCGCTCTCTACAAAAAGTAACAGAAGCTAAGATAGATCATATAAAAAGGGACATGGGAGTTTTTAATAATGGTTTAAAAGCATACATGGAAGCAATGATGAATTTCAAGATAGAGGGGTTGAAGGAAGGTTTGGAAAATTTTCTAGAAGAAAGGTGTCCCAGTATTGACAAGTCAATCCATGAAAATCATGATGAAGAACAAAGGAATATCAATTACGATTTTAGAGGCTCCAATGTGGGGTTTAAGAACCAACAAATTCCAAAGATAGATATGAGAAAGTTTGATGGCAAGGAGCCAGTAACTTGGATACTACAAATGGAGAAATATTTTGATCTACATGATGTGCAACCCTCACAAAAGGTACATATTGCATCTTTATATTTAGAACCCAATCAATTTTTATGGTATAGATGGCTTCGTTATTGTAAACCATTTGTCACATAGTCAATTTTTATGGAGGAAATGATAACACATTATGAAGATACAACGAGAAACACTTTATTTCTGGAATCTCAAGCAAAAGGGTTCAATGGTGGAGCACATTAAAGACTTCCAAAATTTGAATATTATGGTAACTGATATTCCAGGGGAGCATAGGATTGATGTTTTCATCAGGAATTTTAAATATAACATCCAACATGAGGTTTGCCTTTGGGAACCTGATTCATTGGAGAAAGCATTCAGGGTAGCAAGAAAAGTTGAAAGCAAAATTATAGCAACAAGGAATTATATCACTCACAACTATAAAGATGGAAGTGTTGTTGCTCCTAGTCTTCCAAAACCTACAAGGTTGACACCACAATAATTGGAGGAAAAAAGAGAAAAAGGGATTTGTTATAGTTATGATAGAAAATACAGTAAAGGTCATAAGTGTGCTAAGAATAAATTATTGTACATAGATTGTGAAGAGGAGGACAAAAAGTAAAAAAAAAAAAAAAAAAGGAGGATATACACCAGGAACCAACCCCAAAGAAAGAAGAAACAAATGTAAACATATCTTGTAATGCATTCGTAGGAATTACCACTACTCAAAATCTCAATATTGAAGGATATATCAAGAATAAAAAGGTAATAGCGTTGATTGATTCACATAGTACCCATAATTTTATTTATTGTAAGATAGCCAAGGAATTGAATTGCTTCCTATATCCATCACTAGAGTGTCAAGTGATGGTTGCAAATGGAGGAACTATAAATTCCTTTGGAAAGTGCCATAATATCAAGTTAACCATGGGGGAGTATGTCTTGAATAGTCCAATTCTTTCCATTCCAATGGGTGGTACTGATGTTGTACTAAGAATCCAATGGTTACAATATTTGGGGATGATAGCTTCAACTTTCAAGAACTTTTCTTGAATTTTTTTTTGGGAAGGAAAGGAATTTGAATTAAGGGGTATTTCAGGGAAGCCAGGAAAGATAATCAGATCTAATGGTATGACAAATCTTATGAAGAAAGGAAAACTAGGCGTAATTGCACAATTATGCTCACTATGGGTTCAAACATCGAAATCATCTATTTCTCCATATCACCAAAAATTCTTGGACAATCATTCCATGGTGTTTGGGTCTGCCAAAGGCCTCCCACTTATTCGTGATTAGGGTCATGCAATTCACTTGATTCCAGGAATTTTTCCTCCAAACATCAGACCTTACAAATATCCTTATGCCCAAAAGAGTGAAATTGAATGTATGGTTGCAGAAATTATAGAGGCTGGTATAATTCAACCTAGTCAAAGTTCTTTCTCTACTCCAGCAGTATTGGTGCATGAGAAGGATGGATCATGGTGCATGTGTCTAGATTATAGGGAGCTCAACAAGCTCACTAATAAAGATAAATTTTCCATTCCTGTCATTGATGAATTGTTGGATGAATTACATGGAGAAATTTACTTCACCAATTTGGATCTTCGTTTAGGATATCATCAAATTAGAATGAAGACTGAAGACATTCTGAAAACAACATTCAGAACTCATGAGGGTCATTATGATTTTTTGGTCATGCCTTTTGGCCTTACTAATGCACCTTCCACATTACCTAAACAAATACCTTGAAGATCAATCAACTCACCATGAGGGTCATAAATGGCCCATGCCACGAAGGATAGATTCCAGGTACTATGGAAAGCACCATCATTGAAACCGATGTGAGGAGTCACAGACATCTGCAAAGCAGGGAAAAACATAGTAAACAGGAAAGCTATTTGAAAACTAACACACCAAACCACACTACACAAAAATGAATGACACACTAATGTACACAAGTAACCATGCAAGATGACCTAATCATAGTACTTTTTGAGAGAGTCCTTGCTGGGACTCAGGTAATCAATCAACACAAATGAACACTGGAGTTTTACCATTGACATGACGAGTAAGCATTGACTCGGCGAAATAATAGAGTAGAATTCGTACAAGGTGTTTCCCCCATGCCCCCTAGGTGAGGGAGGGTTACGAGTTAGATGACAACCCAATTGCAATAATAGGCAATCGACAAAAACTCTAGGAGGGAGAAAAGTCTTGAATCCATGAGGGGATAAAGGTGCCCTCAGTTGAAAGATCTTGACAATGTTAGGAGAAACTGACACGTCAATAGGTAGCAGAGAAAAGACCTTCTCAAGGCATAGATACATGACCGTTGGGTGAGGCATGAATGAGGAAGGATAATGAGTATCGTTCCATGGTGGTTCCTCGAGAGGCATTACTTCCATGATACTCTAGTCAGCAAGAAAAGTCTCAGCTAAGGGATCAGGATATTCCAAAGAACCAAGCCACGGGGATTGAGAATACGTATCGAGAGAAGTCCTCAAAACAGGAAAATGAGAGGATACAAAACTTAAGGCCGAAACAATTTCCATGTAATTGATTTCGGTAGGACTAAGTGGCATAAACTCACCCTAGATATCAACAAGATCTAGTGACGGTATGACCCAAGGATTAGATTTGACCAAGATCATGTTGATAAAGGCAACATGAGGAGGTGGGAATGGAAAAATTCCCATCAAGGTAGAATCTTTAAAAATACCTGCCCCGACACTCTCATAATGAGTGCTAGTGTGTTTGACATACATAACATTTCCATTCGAGGAGGAAGAAGCAAATAAGGACAGTTGGTCAACTGTGATGATCTTCCCTTGACGGGAAAAATGAATCACGCACAATGGGGAGGAGGCTACAACATTCATGGCATGGGTCCAGCTCCATCCAAATAGAAGATTATAATTGAGATTAGCATTAAGAAACTCTACCTCGACATGTATTGTCTTGCCATCCAAAGTAATGGCAAGGTTGGGTAAGACATTGAAAGGTCACGAATCACACCCATCAAAAGCTTCCAAAGTGTAAGGGGATTGGTTCAAAGTAGGAGAACCAATTTCCTTCCAGCAAGCGACTGACATGATGTAGGTAGAAGCATCTTCATCAATGATGGTCCTATGAATGGTTTTCTCATTGATGATTACCTGAATGAAAAAGGAAATTTGATGAGGCAATCGTGGAACGTGGTTCTCTAGATCAAAACATATCAAATTGGAATCAGTAGGATTAATACCCCTAATAGTTGACAACAAGGATTTCTGCTGAGACAGATATCTTTGGAGTACCTCGAGAGCCGACATAGCTAATGGCGCCTGAGCCAAATCCTCAACAATATTATAGTGTTGAGTGGCTCGAGCATTTGGATTGTACGAGGACTTCCTTAGAACACCTCGAGAAGGTGGTTGAATGGTAGAATCAAGGTTAGGGTGCTCGATATGAAGAGGGTCAGAACCTGGAGCAAAAGAAGAAGGGGTGGCCTATTTCTCTTTCCCCACTGTCGAAGGAGAAGTTTGATAATATTTTGATCTAGTAGCCACATTAATAGATGTACTCATCATGAACACTTGAGATCCTAAGAAAGCAAATTATTGAGGTTAGTCTACCATTTGAGTCTACTGAGATAGGAACAAATCTTTTAGGACAGCTGGGGTCCCTTTGAGAAAACATCTAACTTGTTGAGTATGGAGCATGATTGTTTAGAGGTATTTGTTTTAGTTGGATGTATACCCCAGGAATTTTGTACACCCCTCTACGCAGGGGGGTACAGGGGGGACTTGTCCCCCCCGCGAGGGTTCAGGGGGGCCGAGCCCCCCTGGTTGGGGGTCTAGGGGCCAGCAGTCCCTTGGCAGGGGTTTTGAGGGTAGCGCCTCCGAAGCTAAAAACAGATGTAAAATTGCCTTGTAAAAGTATAGTAATTTCTAGTCAATCTAGGCCGTTCATTAGGCAGATGATCTAATGATATAACTTATGTTTAGTTTAGGGTTTTTTGCCCTAGAAGACAACCCCTCTCTTTGTATGAGGGCATTGTATTTGAGGTTGTGTAATAGATGTGGATTCTCTGAGCAAGAAGTAGAGAGGTGAGACTGTGAGAGAAAACAAAGGATATTACAGCGTATCTATTGTAGGTGGTGTCTCTTCATTTTGCTAAATAATAGAAAGGAAGAACTAGCTATTCAGAGTGGACATAGCCCAAACTGGGTGAACGACGTATATCTGTGTGTCTCTTGTTTTATGCGTTTTCTGTGTTTATATTTCTGCAATATTTTGTGTTCCATTGCTCTGCAATATATAATTTTCTAACAACTGGTATCAAAGCCAAAGGTCTATTTGGCTGATAAACTCGCAGGAAAGAAGGGTTCCTCGTTCGAGTCGGAGCAATGGCAGAAGATGGTAAGTTTAGGGTCAAGAAATTTAACGGCCAAAACTTCTCGCTGTGGAAGATGCAGATGGAATATTATCTGTATCAGAAAGATCTATACCTACCATTGGGCAAAAAAGCAAAGATGCTGATGAGTATGGCAGATGAAGAATGGAACCTTCTCGACAGAAAGGCATTCAGAACAATATAGTTGTGCCTCACAGCATCGGTCGCCTTCAACATTTCAAAGGAAACAATGACAGAGGGTTTGATTAAAGTGTTGGAGAAACTATATGAAAAACCCTTGGCCTCAAACAAGGTATTTCTTATGAAACTATTATTTAATATGAAGATGTCGGAAGGTGGATTTGTTGCATACCATTTAAATGATTTTAATACTATTACAAGTCAGTTATGTTCTATCGGGGTAAACTTTGATGATGAAGTTAGAGCTTTGTTATTCTTGTGCTCATTACCAGAAAGTTGGAATGGTTTAGTAATGGCCATTAGTAACTCTATTTCTGTATCTAGTACTTTAAAGTTTGATGATGTTGTCGGTGCTATCCTTAGTGAGGAAATGTGACAGAAAAGCTCCAGTGAGACATCAGGTAATGCTTTGAGTGCAGAGTCTAGGGGAAGAAAAATGGAAAGAGGAAAGAGCTCAAGATATCACAGTAAATCAAGGAAAGGCAGATCCAAGTCCAGATCGGGGACAGTGTGCTGGAAATACGGAAAGAAAGGACACTAAAGAAAGACTGTAGATCTCGGAAAGGAAAAGAAGAGATGCACAGCAAGAAAACAATCATGAAGCAAATTTGACAAGTGAGGTGTTACAAGATGGTTTGATTCTTTCTTTTGAAAATATTACTGATTCCTTGGTGGTAGATTCAGGGGCCTCATTCCATGCCACACCTGATAAGAAATATTTTCATGACTATGTTCAAGGAGATTTTGGACAAGTTCGTTTGGGTGATGATAAACCCTGTAAAATTGTTGGAATTGGTAAGGTTCTTGTAAAACAACAGAATGGAAACTAATGGCTACTAAAGGAGGCAAGGCATGTCCCAGATCTAAAGAAAAATCTGATTTCAACAGGGCAGTTAGGCAGTGAAGAATGTGTGACAACTTTCACAGATAAAGCTTGGAAGGTCACCAAAGGAGCCTTGGTAATAGCAAAAGGCGAAAAGGTTGGTACATTGTATTTATGCAATGGTATTTCTAACTCTGTTAATGCTTTAACTTCTAAAGGAGCATATGCAACATTATGGCATCATAGGCTCAGACACATGAGTGAAAAGGGGATGAAGATTCTTCACTCGAATAATTTGTTTCCGGGTTTGAAGAATGTTGATTTGGACTTCTGTGAGAATTACATTTATGGAAAATAGAAGAGAGTCATATTTCTCAGAGTTGGGAAAGAAAAGAAGAGCGAAAAATTAGAGCTTGTGCATACAGATGTATGGGGACCTGCTCAGGTATCATATCTCGGTGGCTCTCGATATTATGTTACTTTTATTGATGATGGAACTAGAAAAACTTGGATTTATTGTATTAAGGATAAATCTGATGTATTTGATACTTTCAAGAAATGGAAAGTTTTGGTTGAGATTGAGACAGGAAAGAAATTGAAGTGTCATAGATCAAACAATGGAGGTGAATATTGCAGCAAAGAGTTTGATAGGTACTGTTCAAACCATGGAATTCACAGAGAGAAGACAATTCCAAGAACACCACAAGAAAATGGTGTCAGAAAGGATGAACAGAACAATCATGGAGCGTGCAAGGTGAAGGAGATTGCATGCAGGATTGCCTTTACAATTTTGGGAAGATGCTGTAGATACTGTTGTTTATCTAATAAACAGAGGGCCTTCAAGTTCATTGGATGGTGGTGTTCCAGAGGAAGCATGGACAGGTAAAAAGGTAAACTGCTCTTTTTTAAAGCCTTTTGGTTGTGAGGCCTTTGTCCATATTGATAAAGAAAATAGAACAAAGCTTGAGGCAAAGTCAAAGAAATGTACCTTTATTGGATATAGTGATAATGATTTTGGTTATTGCTTATATGATTACAAAATTCACAAAATCATTAGGAGCAGAGATGTAATATTCAATGAAAAGGTCTTGTATAAGAATCAGTTGCAGGAAAAGAAAACAAGGAATATGCAGTTCTTGATGAAATCATTGAAAAAGTAAAGGTGCCTGAAAATAATAATAATCAACAACCACAACAACAGCAACCACCACAACAGCAACAGGCACCCCAAACACCTGAAAGTGGTGTTAGAAGAACTACTAGGATAAGTAGACCCCGTGAACGATACTCTCCTTCATTGTATTATTTATTGTTGACTGAATCCGTTGAACCCGAATGTTATGAAGAAGCAATGTAGGTTGAAAGCAAGAAGAAGTGGGAGGTAGCCATGGAAGAGGAGATGGACTCCTTAATTCATAACCAAACTTGGGACTTAGTCAGGTTGCATGCAAGAAAAACTATATTGAAGAATAAATGGGTTTACAGGTTGAAGGAAGAAGATGAGGAAAACAAAGGTACAAAGCTAGACTTGTGGTGAAGGGGTTTGCACAAAAGAAAGGTATTGATTTTGATGAAATATTTTCTCCTGTTGTTAAAATGACTTCAATCAGAACTATTTT
>APFE030727905.1:2875-23438 GCA_000404065.3 Pinus taeda | reverse complement strand
TTTGCACATTTTGTATTATAGCTCTCTTCTTGGACTCATACATAACCCTTCAGATTAAGGGGGGGAATGTTGGACACCTAATCCTCAATGGGTTAGTGTGGAAGCCGAATGGACAAATGGAGTCCAAGAGACCTAGGGATGTGAAACCCAATGGTCACATAATGTACTATAAATGTATATCTCTTGTTAATAAAATTGTATTCTCATGTTTATCTTTCATATTTTTCTTGCTCCCATGTGTGTTTAACATTTACAGAACATAGATGAACAGTTACCTTACCACACTAATCACTTTGTTTCAATTCTTCTCAGTTCCAGTGTTCTCTTAGACTACCCCAACCTCTCCGTCCCACTAAAGAGAGAACATGAAATTACAATTCCAGAAACACTAACAAAGGCCTGGTAATAAAGCTTAACAGTTCCAAATACAGTACTAGAACATGTAACCAATAATCACACCCATAAAAGAGAAACCAAGCAACAAGATAACGATTACCTGGTTGAAAAGTAGAAAATGATCACCATTTATTGTTGACCCCAATGTCGAAAAGTAGCAATAATTTCTCCTTCCCGGGTTGTTGGCTTAACAATTTGTGCATCCAACTTATGGAATGTAGACTACCACCATCAATCTTCCTGCAGATGTCGAGACATACCGCGAATTCCAATCATTGGCAGGGAGACCCACCATTCCTCCACATATTAGTATCTCACTAAGAGTGGCAACCCTTCCCTATGTAATTCCTTGCTTGGTTATTTACCTCCTTGTTATCCTGCCTCTCATGCTTTGCATTCCTTAGTCAACCTCAAATTTTCATCTTGGTTATTTGTCCAAAGCTTTGGACTGTTGAGCTACGTCAAGATTTAAAATTTTCCAGGCCTTGCATTATGGTCACCTTCTCATTCCCATGC
The DNA here is from genome assembly GCA_000404065.3 of Pinus taeda. Classification (NCBI taxonomy): domain Eukaryota; kingdom Viridiplantae; phylum Streptophyta; class Pinopsida; order Pinales; family Pinaceae; genus Pinus; species Pinus taeda. Next base: position 22,526 of record APFE030727905.1, on the reverse strand, counting down.
ATTGAGCCACCCCTTTTGCAACCTCATCGTACTTGCATGTCATTTGACGTGAGGGATATAATTGCTCAGTTTCAATGAATTACACCTGTCTGGGGCATGGTGCCACGTCCCTTGGCCGATTGATCCAATGGGGAAACAGTGAGAGCTCAAATCAAAGATCAAATGAGGTAACTGAAAGAAATTCAAATAGAATAAAGATTTGATGAGGTGACCATAAGAAATTAAAAGAGTTGAAAGTTGATGAGGTAAGTGACCAATCAGAGTTAGAGAGCAGAGTGTGTTACTTCAAAAGTTGGTATCTAAAGGAAGTGCCCGGTCTAGAACAAAATTTTTAAAGCCAATGAGATAAGGGACTGATACAATTCAGAGAGTAGAGTATGGAGATTTAGGAGTTCGCATCCAAAGGAAACACCTAGTTTAGAACAAATGTTTGAAAGCCAATGAGATAAGTGACTAATAAGAGCCAGAGAGCATAGTGGACCAAATAAGTACATATTGCAGATCTAAAGATCACATCGGATTGGTGTCTCCTGTAAGCTAGTGTCTGCAAAACAATAGAGGGGATTGGTGCCTCCTATAGGTTGGTACATAATAAGTAGCATAGGGGATTGGTGTCTCCTGCAAGTTGGTGCATGCAACTCAATGGACATTGGTGTCTCCTATAAGTTGGTGCTTGCATATCAGATGGGACCGATGTCTCCTACAAGTTGGTGCTTGCAAAAAAGAGGGGATTGGTGTTTTCTATAGGTTCGTACCTACAAAACATTGAGGGGATTGATTTATCCTCTAGGTTGGTGCTTACAAAGAAAAATAAATTAAAAGAAGTTATGTGGTTTTCTCCCTTAACAATTTTTACATATATCTTGTGTTTTATGTTTTGATTATGCTATTGTTGTTTTGTTGTGCTTTAATGTTTTAAATAAGTAAAAAATCTATTATACTAATTCATCTTCCCTCTTAGTATAATTGTAAATCCAACCATTTTATATATACACGTAGTCGGTGATAGATCACATCCTTTGCAAAGAGCATGACTTATCATTGTTAAACATTAATGATTTTGCAATGATTGCCCTAACTATATTTAATACATAAATATTACTACCTTTTAACTCTAGTTGTAATATACCATAGGTATATTAAAACTCTCCCCTACTTAAATTTTTTTTTCCTCAAATCATGGAAAGAAAAACAACTTTAAAAAAAAAGAACCATCTTCTTATAACCTTCATGTATTTGATAAGGTTGAGGACATTGGAAAAATGATCAACCCATCCAAGGTGGATTATTTTGTGATGAAAAAATTATGGATTCATTCTTCTTCATTGTTGACTTTGAAGCATATAGAACCTTGAATGCTTAGGTATTGGTATATTGATTATTGCACATTGTAAATTCGATAACTTGGGCATCGTTATGGTACCTTAATAGGTTTATCCTTTCTAATCTTTGGCTTAATCTTGTTATGATTTACTTGAGTCATCATGATCACATCTAATAATTTTGTATTTATAGAAATGTCAACATCCTTTGACTAAAATCCAATTTCATTAATAGTGACCAATGATATGTCAACCATTACTAAATGTATGGATATCACTTTATCATGTAATTGTTTTTTGAGCTTAAATTTTGGAAGCTCTTCTACTAATATGACTTCATTAGTAATGATACTCTAATTTCTAGTTTCAATCTCTTTCGTTGAAGTTGTTTTATCTTCAATTTCATCTTTTGGAGGCTCTTCCATTGATACAACTTCATTGATAACAATATTAGGTAAGATCGATGGCCACTACGTCCACATATTCTATCTGGCAAGATCCACCCAAAGGGATCACTTCCCTTTGGCTCATTGGCAGAGCCTAACGCCAAGAGTGTCGAGGAGAATTGACCCCTTAACCTTCCATTAACAAGGTGCTTTAATGCAAAATTTCGATCAATTGAGCTAACCCTTAGGGCTTTTATTTTTTCTAACTTTTTAAAAAATTCTATGTGATTTTCTTATTCATTCTAATATGAATTCAACAGTAGAACCAGATACTTTGAATTAACATCTCACAACATTAAAATTCAATAGTAAAACCAAATGCTTTGAATTAACATCTCATAACATTATTTTCTTGATAAAGATTTCTAATGATATATACTTTTTTATTGACATTCATGGTAAAAGTACAAATAGATTTCAACCCGGGGTTCCTTAAGACTACATCCACTCCCTTGGTTTATACGACAAAAAAATTGCACTTTGAGAAATATTGTTAGATGTTTAATTCTAAATTATTAATCTCATTGTCATACTCTTGTGTAGGATCTCTTTATACTTCCATTTTGTATGTTGTGATCTATTTGTCAATCTAATATCAATATATTTCCAAAGGCTAGCTAGGTCAATTGCAAATGCTCATGATATCACTTTGAATACTCATGATATCACTTTGAATACTCCCTAACTTATGAAATCACTTTGAATACTCCCTAACTTATGAAAATATGGAATGGTTTAAGTGAATTAAAGCTTCATTTACATTTCAACTTGGTGAAATTGCCACCACAAATAATATCTTCTTCTTCTTCCTTTTTAACTCATATGGTTTTAAAATTTCCTTAATATTTTTATAATAAATCTACTTATTATCTAGTTGATTTTTCTTCTCTACTAGATAAAAAGATATTTTGACATTTAAGTTGGTACTCTTATATATGGTTTAGCTCTTAAAAAAGTTTAACTATTGTGTCTATTATTTTAATATATGATTATTAATATTTTTACATTTTTTTTATTTAAAAATAAAAAATTCTTTAATATACAAATATATTTATTACACCGTAAGACGTTTCCCTTTAAAAAGAACTCACTTAGCTACATCCATGTCATAAAATATGTGTCATTGGATCTTTTGTTAGACGATTAGGTTGTAATTAACAGTTGATTTAAATTGAATGACACAAAGGTTACGACTCGGTAGTTGGAGGAAATAACAGGTAATAGAATTCTTTATGAACTGTCAACCAACCTCCTCAACATTTTATATCGACGAGGCGCTGTCTACCGAGCAGTTGTGGTTCATTGGGTTAAAGTTCTTGATTTCAAAACTAAGATATTAAGAGGCCACAACATGAATCTTGGTCGATTGCAGGATAAGCTTTTGAGCATATAAAAAATTGTATGGGTTTTGAGGGATTTGTTTGTTTTTTATACAAACAGATTCGACAACAGACTAACCCATGGAATTTCATTTGTAGAGTGCCATATGAGTTTACGACGCTAGACACTGATTTTTAATTGGATTGTAAGTTATTTCTCACCACATACGTCATTGCTTCGATCAACTCTAATTTTCTTGCTAGCACACCTTCAATTTAGTGAAATGTGAATCATTGAGCAGGAGGTGCAAGCTTAATAGAGCAATAGGTGCAATCTTTCCAGCTTGTGCATTTGTTGAGTTCTCGGGCCATTTTGCTGCCTAAATCTTCCACCCGCAATGGATTCTACCATGCCCTTCCCCGCTGAGAATTTGAGCACTATCACAACCAAAGAGGCCAAGCACCATGTGTTGATGATCCCCCTTCATAGCTCAGGCCATATTATTCATTTCCCACAGCTCGCCAAGCTTCTTGCCAAAAGAACCGCATTTGCCATCACCATAGCCAATACACCTCTCAACATTTGAAACTTGCGACCCAAGATCGAATCCGCTAGCCCTGGTCTGGATATCTGCCTGGTGGAGCTTCCCTTCTCCAGCGACGCTCATAGTCTTCCTCCTCATACCGAAAACATGGACTCCATCCATAAACATCTTTAGCTCTGTTTCTTGGAAGCCTGAGAGCACCTGGAACCCCATTTTGAGCGCCTCATTCGCCACATCACTCAAGAAGACGGTCAGTGCCTACCGCTATGCATCATCAGGGACATGTTCTTGGGATGGAAGTTGGACGTAGGGAACAGGTTGGTAATACTAAGAATCCAGTTATGCACTTCTGGGGCTTACGGAACCTCCGTCTATTACTCCCTTTGCACTCATCTACCTCACACGAAGACCGACGTCGAGGAGTTTGTTCTGCTCGACATGCCACACGTTACACTGGATCGATCTCAGCTCCCTCTATACTGAAAAAGGGCCACATGATCCGATGCCTGGATCTTGTTCATGAATCACCAGATATCTTGCAACGTGTGTAGTTGGGGGTTAATCTGTAATATGTTCGAAGAGGTTGAGCATAGCAGTCTCCGACACATGAGAAAATCCACTGGCAGGCCGGTTTGGGTGGTCGGACTGATCCTACCCTCTTCATTTCTCTTTTCCTCTTCTTCAAATACAACTGTTGATTCAGAATTTCTACTGCGAGGCAGGCAGGCAGAGGCAGAATATGTAAGGGCATCTTTGTTATGGCTCGATTCCTAGGTGCCCTCCTTTTTGCTCTATGTTTCCTTTGGAACCCAAAATTCAATATCGTCATCACACATGAAGGAGTTGGCTCTGGGGCTAGAGTCGAGTCAACAACCTTTCATTTGGGTCATCAGGCCATTGTTGGAGGTCCCATTTAATTCAGAATTCTTGGCTGAGTTTCTACCGGAGGGATTCAAAGAGCGAGTGAAGGAAAAGAAGCGAGGATTGCTTATCAAAAAGTGGGTGCCTCAACTGCTGATCTTGTCACATCCTTCTACCAGAGGGTTCCTTAGTCACTGTGGCTGGAATTCGACGCTAGAAAGCCTGAGCCAAGGGGTGCCTATGGATTTTTACGTTGTTTGTATAATCTGTATGGACATCACATATCTGTTCATGGTACATGAATATTTTGTTGAATCATAGAGAGGAGTTTAAATTATTTATTGTTGTTGGTCACAGGTCAAAAAATTGCAAAGAGATAAAAAGTTAGATGTCATTGTAGACAAGAACCTCAAGCAGAATTATAATCCAATGGAATTTGAAGCTATAATCCAGGTTGCATTATTGTGTACACAAACCTCACCTAAGGAATGACCAAATATGACAAAATTTGTATGCATGTTGAAAGGAGAGGGCCTAGCAGAACGTTGGGAGGAATGGCAGCAAAAAGAAGTGATTCGTCGACGAGAATATGCACTGATGCCTAGAAGGTTTGAGTGGGCTGAGGATTCTACATATAACCAAGAAGTCATTGAGCTGTCTGAGGCAAGATGATGGTGATTTGTTAGTTGTAAGGAACACTTCTTATTTGAAGCAGATAATGCCTTTGTATCTAAATTTCTAAAAGTGACTCATTGAGAGCATAATCTTGTCTCATTTTGTTCTTGTTGAGTGTTTTATCACTGCGACAAAACTCCTATGAAATGTAAGGTTACTATACTTCCATTTCCTTGACATGAATGCAGACACATATTCTAGATAACTCTACACAGAAACGTGTTTGAGAGCCATGGACGATGCCCTCATACAGGCCCAAAAACTCATCGATATCGTCAAGCAACAACGAAGGCGTTGTTTCAGTTGGTTTGGTTCCTAGAAAATTTAGAGAATGGAAGACAACATTCAACAACCACTTTCAACGGCTTAAATATGACCTTCAAATTCTTGTCAATGTGGAGCAGATTGTGCCTACTATAGCATCTGAGCCAAAGCCAATCCTTTGTCAACCTATCCCAGTCGTCGGTTCATTGGCTTCCATATGAAGTTTGATTAGGGGCAATTGCAGAAATGGCTTACCTGGCCTACTTATCCAGTGGTTGGTGTGTGGGGTTCGAAAAATGTCCCTCATCCAACTCATTTTTAACCATTTCGAGTGAGTGGTATCTTTGACGATGTCATCTTGGTTATTGTTTCGCAGGATTTTAAGATTGGAAACTTATTGAATTCCATCGCTAAGGCACTGGATTTGAAAAATGATGAAAGCTTCAATAATGATCTACTGAAGATGGCATTATGCTCATTCAAAAAAATGTTTGCCTCTTTCATTCAAGTTGTCTAGGAAAATGATGATGCACTTGAAAAATAACGAAAGCTTCGAAAATGATCTATTGAAGATGGCATTATTCTCATTCAAAAAAATGTTTGCCTCTTTCATTCAAGTTGTCTAGGAAAATGATGATGCACTTATAGATGTTCTATTAACATATGTTTCTATTGAATTTATGTTTTGTTAGCATCTGTTGCTCTTGAACTCATTCAAAAAAATGTTTGCCTCCTTCGATTCAAGTTGTCTAGGCAAATGATAATGCACTTCTAGATGTTTTGTTAGCATTTGTTGCTCTTGAATTTATGCCTTACAACATTTCCATTGCAACATTTGGTGCAATTGCTAGTATATATATATTTTTAATCCTCTCACAAATATGATTGATTGTTAAAACTATATGCTTACAAACCTTTGCACCTATTTCACTTTTAAATACCATGAGCTCGTAAACAACCCAACATAAAACCAATCCAATTAATAACTATATGGAGGTTATCTGATCTGCTCGTCCTTTTACGTGAAGTTTAAACTATATAATTGGTTTTTTTTTTTTTTTTTAATATATCTATGAATTTCTTAACCATATTTAAATACACTATAAAACAATTTTTTTTACTTATTTAATTTTATTTTTATAATAATTTTTATACTAATATTATTGAAAAAATAATTTGATTGTATCGAGAAATACTCTTTAATCTAGTAGGGTAAAGACGTAATATAATGTCTTATAAATATTTTGACTAGGTCAAAATAAAATAAAAATAACTTTATGTTAAAATAAAAATAAATTCAAACTGCCCATGGGTCATAAAATAGACGATGATGAGGTGTACTATTAAGTCACTCCATGATGTGAAGGTCAGCGATTCAAAACTTAGTGGGAAGGTCACCAATTCAAAACTCCGTGGGAAAAAATTCAGCCATGTTAAGCGCCGATGTTGCCCAAGTCTGGTGCAGTCCTTAGGTGATTCTGACGGTTTAGATGCCCTTGGGTCGCAGTTTCTCAAGCCATAAGTCAAGCCTGATGTAATATGTTGACAATTGATTTTGACGGTTTAGATGCCCTTGGATCGCAGTTTCTCAAGCCATAAGTCAAGCCTGATGTCGACAATTGACTTTGATGGTTTAGATGCCCTTGGGTCATAGTTACTCAAGCCATAAGTCAAGGCTGATGTAATCTGTCGACAAGTCATACAACTTGACAAAAAAAAAACCTCAAACTAAAATAATAAAAATAAAATCTCACGTTATTATTATTATTTTATTATTTTTTGTTGAGTAGTTAAAGTAAACTTGACTTGGTCAAGTTACGAGTGGTTTTTGAACTAGAGATTTATGAGAACCCATGGTATTGACCCATGATATTCATGTGAAATATAACCTATTCAAAGAAGAAAATTAAACTAACTTAGATCCATCTTAACTCCAGATCTAAGAACCCAAAAGATTTGATCCCTATCGATACTTGATATAATTAAGATAAATCTAATTTAATTAGACATCTCTAAAACATTCAAATATATATATATTATATAAGAACCAATGTCACTTTAAGTAAACTTGTACTCTACTTATGGGCTAGTGGAGAACTCGCTCGAGCTTTGACACCTTGGAACAGCGTTATTAACTCATTAAAAAAGAGCCATTTTAAATAATAATTAATTTTTTATATTTAAATATATATTCATGATTGAATTGAATAAATACAATAGATGTCTACATATATGTAGTGGGGTGGTGATGTGTCCTAGGTAAAGGGTAGGATTTATCATTATACACGTTAATGTTTTTATAATATATTGCCCTAATACATTAATAATTATTACTTATAATTTTAGTTGAAATAATTAAGGTATTATTTAAAATGGAAAAAATAATAAAATATTTTATTTGTTAGGACTTAAATAAAAAAATAAAAATATATACAGGTACAACAATTTACCATATATTATTAATTTAATACAGACATTTTTAGAGTTATATCACTTTCCCTTTAATTTTTTATTTATTTAAAGAAAAGGGTTATTACTTTGTATTATAAAAGAGTTGGTTACCAAACTAGTACCTTTTACATTTTTTTATATTCTCAGAGGCTTCACTATAATACATCATTAATGAGTTTTTCTTGTCTCTTTGTGTTCTTTTCACTATAATTCTACATTGAAATCTGCCATAGATTCTACAAAAAAACTCCCTAAAAAATAACATAATCTTAGGACATTACTCATAACAATAAAATTAAAATGCACCAAAAGACCCAACTTTTGTGGCTTCCCCCAAATTCTCATCTACCACATGAAGTGTGTTTTCTCCCTGCTTAGTTGAACCACGAACCTTTGGAACTTGCCGACTTTTGCTAGTTTCCCACTCTTTCATCTTGTTCTCAGAATCACTGACAGGGGGGCATCCATTTCGTTGACCTTGAGCTTCAGAGTTAGTAATTCAACTTCCATGATAGCCAATTTCTTATTAAGCTTACCATTCACACCTCTTTTTCCATCAGCTAAAGCCTCACATCCTTCTCCTTCTCTGCCATTTCCAACCTTCTATTTGAAATCTCCATCATCCCTACTACTTCCTTTGAAAAATTATCAACTAATTGGTGTCAACGCTTCTATTCATTCTCCTCTTATTGTAAATCATGAATCACTAGTTCTTTTATTCTCAAACTCGTCACTCTAGTCCAAATGATTAACCAAATCTCAACAATTTTGATGGAGCACACCCGAAGGCTAGCTCAATAAATACAGGCGAAGCTTGGGGCCTAAGGGACCATCACCTGCGAGGAGAATTAATTTCCATAATTACTTGAATCTAAAAGCCACATGGACAATCTGCTTTTGTTATGGAATTTAAGTCTCGACCTAAAATGAAGTGATTTACATGAAAACCCATAATTGTATAATGAAAGGTTATGGTCACATGTGAATTAAGAGAGCTCACATCCCACTTATACCTTGTATTTCCCTTCATCCATCTATCGAGTTGGCAAACACTTCGAATCATGAATTGATGTATGTTGTATGCATGGACACTGTGTGTGGTAAAGAACCTACGACTACCACCATGTGTGGAATACTTGGTGCCAACAATGCCTCCTTTGGCAATTCCTCCAAAAATTTGTATTCATGCTTTTTCCTTCGATTGGTGGCCAAGTTGACCATCATTCAAACAATACAACATTTGTGAGCTCTTCATGGGATTGAGGAAAAAATCCTTTGAGAATGATTTAACTCCATAATTCCCAGTCTCATATTTACTCCATTATTGGCTAGTTTGTTTGCTTTTGAATTTAGGTGCCTATAGAAGTGGAAAAAGTCTATCTCCTCAAAATTCCTCAATTGGTTAGTGATCCTTCTCAATATTGTGGAGTTAAGTTTTCCTCCCCCAACTTTAATTTGGATACTTGCCTTATTATAATCATTGAGTCTCCTAGAAGCAACATTCTCTTTATTCCTCTGTTATTAGTTAATTCCAATCCTTTCCAAAGAAACCTGGCTGTTTGTTTGAGTGCCCAACCCCCAGGAAAATTAAATCTCATTTTGTTCAACGAGGAAGATCCTCCCTTAGATTTTATTATTGGAGAAAAACTTTTATTTTTTTCTACATTATTTTCACGCCGAGAGTGGAAAAAAATATTAAATCAACTGAATTCAATTTATTATATTTCAATTTTGTTTTTATTAATAAAATTGTAGAAAATTTCTTCAAGAACAATTCATAAAATACATATTACATTAAAATAAATTTAAAATAACAATGATTCATATTCATAACATGATATTCTTGAGGGAGGCGACAGGGGAAACCCTTGCCGCCGAAGATCTCTATTTTGTGTTGCCTCTTCCGCTTGTTGTACCCTAGTTCGTGTTACCAAAGTCGGCTCACCTTTAGGTGAATACAGGATGATCATGGTGCAACGTGTGATATTTCATGGCGAAGAAGACATTGAGGGGACATGGGAGGTTACATAGAAAAACCTTGATGTTGAAGAACCTGTTTCATGCTACTGTCTTTGCCCTAGTTCTCGTTGTTTTTGGTTTCATTTCTTGCTTGGGTTTGCCGCCTCTTCCACTTTGTGGGTGTGTTCTACTCCTTGGTGTTGTGGGCCTTGGTAGGGTTTGTTTTAGCTACCACCACTACCCTTGGATTTGCTCTGGGCTACATTTTGATGTCACCTCATCGCTTTCATGTTCATCGTCGTCGATGCTCTTGCTCTATTGACACCTCCGCTACTAGTTTCTCCAAGTCGTCGCTTGTCATTACATTCGCTGTGTGTTTTTTTTTGGTCGGGCTCTCATGGCTTTGTGGAATGGGGTTTTTGCTAGGGTCTGGTGGGTTGTGGGCCCTTTTTAGAGGTTTAGACCTTTCAGGTTCAACCCATGATATTTTCGATCCCTTTTGGGATTTATTGTGAGCAAGTTTTTTTCTTTTTCTTTTTCAAGGGAAGTTTTGGCCCTAGTGCATGGTTTATTATGTGGACCTCTAGTTGTTGTTTCAGGGGAATTTTGGCCATAATGTATGGTTATTATGTGGGCATCTAGTTGTTAGGAGATTGTTTATTGGAGCTTTGTGCTCCGTTTTTTGTAGGCTTTTCGGTTGATATGATTGAATGCTTTCAGGCATCTGTAGAATGTAATTTTGTCCTTGTTTCAGGTTGAATAAAATTACAAAAAAAATAACATGATATTCTCATATTTAAATTTAGTTAATAAATATATTAAAACTTAATATTTACAATAATCTCTTGTGTATGTACATATAATCTATGTTATGTATATCACATTATATGTGTTATGTCATTTTGAAACAACCTTATGAGCAAGACAATGCATATTTCAAATACATATATATATAGAGTATCCCAAAGGAACACAGTAGCCCTGGCATGTAGCTACTCAATACTATGGCTCATTAATACCACATGCCCAAAAACCATCTCTCATTTCACAATAATATGTATATATATAATTTAATTAATATTTTTGGTCAACAAACACTCTTGATCTGAGTATGGAAGAGATGTTGTAATGTCATGTTATATTATGTTACCTAAACATTTTGGCCCTGTGAAATTACATAAAAATAAAAATGAAATATAAAATTATTAATTAAAATATTTTGACTCAGTGAAATTACATAAAAATAAAAACTAACTAAACAAATAAAATTAATAATTAAACCAGCCTACATCCATCTTAATTCTAGATCTATCAAGCTTTGAGAGGGATCAAATCTCTCGAGGTGCGAACCTTTCTTCAATTTTTTCACTCAGAAAAGAGATATCTATCAAGCTTTGAGAGGGATCAAATCTCTCGAGGCGCAAACCTTTCTTCAAATTTTGCACTCAAAAAAGAGATCGCTTCATAGATTTGGAGTTAAGATGAATCTATGTTGTATAAAATATTGTAAAACATATTTAAAAATAATTGTTTATGTGAAATCTCTCGAGGTACAAACCTTTCTTCAAATTTTGCACTCAAAAAAGAGATTGCTTTATAGATTTGGAGTTAAGATGGATCTATGTTGTATAAAATATTCTAAAACATATTTAAAAATAACTGTTTATTTATCTCACATTGGATGCTTCTGTGATTCATGATTTAGGCCAAGATCTTCTGGAGAAATCACATAGAAACCTTAGGGTCGACTCGTTTCGAACCCTATCGAGGTTCATCATCGGGACATGGTTTGAGAGAAAGATCAACAGATCATTAATATATATCTCAGAGATGCAACAATAAAAAAGAGAATAATATAAAAACTAAAAATAATGTTAAAGAATCAAAATAAATAATTAAATAAGCAATTTATTTAAATAGTAATAATAAATTAATATTATTTTTTTATTTTATTTTCTAAATTCTTAGAGACCTTGACAATATATAATTATAATAAGATCAACTTTTTTTCTTCTTCTTTTTTTTTTCTTTTCTTTTTTGTTTTTTTTTTTTTTTTTTTTTTTTTTTTTTTTTTTTTTTTTTTTTTTTCTTTTTTTCTGGGCAAATACTAAACTACTTATATTAAGAAAATAAGAAAAAAAGATATATACAAGAGGACAAAGCCTCTGAGAGCGAATGAACAGCTCTCTGTCAAGTTTTCCCTACCAAAAACAGTGTTAACAGGCATTGACATAGTGCCTATTCTCAAAATTACATTCCAGTCAACAGATTTAGACATAATGACGTGGAATTTAAACAAAATACATAAGTAGAAGCAGAATAAACAAAGCATTGATGCCTGTTACAAAAGAAGGGACACGCGTCGAAGATTCCCCATGCTGGACGCTTCCGGAACTGGGCGCAGGTGGCAAGCGCAACAAAAACCATAGGCAGACGTAGCGCTGGTGGCAATCGATCCAAAAAACAAAACCAAAGACGAAACCGCCCGAGATGTTCCTTAATCCTTCCCCGCCTCGGCAACCGCCTGGTTCTCTGTTTCCTTCTGCTTAGCTGCTTGCTGCTCGGCCTCCCATTCGGCTTCCTCCCTTTCTGGATCAGGCACACAAACCACCTCCATACCCGCTGGTATGTCTTCCAACCTTAGAATTCCTGGAGGGAGAATAGGGTACAGGCGACTACCAAAGAAACGGGCTGGTTTCTTGTCTTCTTCAGGCGTTTTCTGAGCTTGGGGGTCCGGCACCTGGTGCTGAGCCGAACTGGTAATTTCCATATCCATAAGGCTGCATATTTCACGGAGGGCTTCATTCTGCTTTTTTGAATGAATACCAGTGCTTTCCTCTTCGAGCTTGCTCTGAGAGGAGGGTAGGTAGGAACTTTCTTTCTTGCTACCGCTTTGAGAGGAGTTGTGGGTGCTTGGCTCCTCTGAGATCCTTTTTCCTTCACCTTCTTCACCGTCTTCCTCCATGAAAACCACAGTAATTAACGTAGAGACAATGGGCTTATTGGTGCGACGGTAGTATTTGAACTTAACCGTCTACACCGAATTGCTTATATCTGAGTCTGAATCGTCCAAACCAGGGGAGCTGGGCGAGGCGTAAGCCAGCGGGGAGACACGCCTCGGGCTATGGACGCCTCTGCCACCAGGGTTCCCCCTCTGACCCTGATTCCTACCTCTTCTTGGCGAAGCATGGCCTCTGATAGGCATCCTTAACCGATAATGTTGTAGCAGAGTTTGCTTTGCTCTCCTCTCCAAAAGGAACAGTAACAGAGAGGACCCAATCTCAAGCTGCTCTTTGCCCCTGAAGCGATTCTGCTTCCCTAACCAGAAATTGGGTTTGCCTCTGGGCTTACCCTCTCCAATTCTCTCCTTCTCTGCACACAAACCAGCATTATCGTGCAGAGCGGAGCTGAAATCCCTAGCCTGTTCAGACATGCCTGTCAAACTTAACTCTCTGTTCTCGGACATTCTGGCTTCAACTGTTTTAATTCTTTGGTAGTTCGGGCGAAGGGAATGGCAATGAATGCCATTGAATGCGCTATTAATGAAGTTCATTAGGCGCTTGTACAGTTGCCTTCGCGCCGAAGGCTCCTCGTGGCAGTCACGTGGCGGGCTTCTGTCAATATATCACCCGCATCCGGGTTTCAACTATTTTTCACTCTATATATTAAAATTATATTAATATTTAATAATGGTTAGATTAAAACTTTATTTACTTAAGAAAAGTAAAATATTATTTTGGTGGTATTATAAACTTAAAAACAAAAAATTCAATTATATTATTATTTATAATGGTAGATTAAAAATTTATATAACTATTAAGAAAGAGTAAATATATTTGGTTGTATAATAAACGTAATAAATCAAAATCAAACGTATAAACGGCAAAAGAGATCAAAGACAAACACAAACCAGGTCAAGAGAACGAAAGTAATAAAATAAAATATATTAATAATTGTATTTATAATTATAATATACTTAATTATAATTGAATTAATTTTGGATCTTTCAAATATCAAAGAAATTAAATTTGTTGAAATGAAATTTTAAAGATTTTATTATTTTCAGCGATTTAATGTCTAATTATTAATAATTAAATTTCAGAAAAAACATTAAAAAAAAAAAAAATAAAAAATAAAAATGTTTTGATCGATCTGTTTGAACCCACCACTATGTTTTCTTTTAAATTAAATAAAATCTAAATAATTTTATATATATATATATATATAATATATATCTAATTTAATTTTTAATATATATATATATTTTTATGATTAAGATAAAATGCTTTATTTATATCCTTGCATATTTATGCGCAACCCAATAATGGGCGTAGTTGTTCGGAAGTTTCTATTTCCATTTTTATTAGTCCATTAATGCGCCTTGACATGCCCTCTTGATAGCCAGATATAACACGCGCGCAGTGATAACTAGATAAAAAAAAATAAAAGCCTGTTATATCGGTCTATCAAGGGCGCATCTCAGGACACATTAATAGACTAATAGAAATGGAAATAGGAACTTCCGTAGTTTTTCAAAAGACTAACTTAAATTAATTAATAATCATTTTTCTTTTTGGTTTGGATAGGAAGAGAAATGGGTTGATTTCCTTTTTATTTTTCTTTTGAATAAATAATATTTAGATCGGAGTGGACCCATGACGTATTTTTTAAAAGATATAATTATAATATAGTCAGTGAATTCTAATAATGGAGTCGAGAATATGAAGGTTGATGAGGTTTTGAGGAAAGAGTTAAACGAAGGAGGTGAATGGAGAAACACTCATGCTTTCTAATATGAGACACTCGTGGAAATTATTAGGAAATTACAACATTTCTATATATGGGGTGGGGTTGATTTTATTAGGAAATTATTTTTAGCTAATTTTTTTTTTTTTTTAACACCACTACAATATTTCTTCATAGTGTTTTGCTTTTAGATTTAATTTTAAAAATGTTATACAATCAAAATAAAATAAATTATTTATAAAATGTTTTGATTTTGAAATGAGTTATGGTTTTTGGGCAAATGGTATTGATAAGTCATGATATTGTAATAAAACATATTTACAAGTTCATAATATTTATGGTAAAATGAGGGTGGATATCCATGGTTAAGACTATTGTTATATTGTATGTTTATTGCAAGTATTAAGTTTCAATTTAAAAATTAAAATAAAATATTATTAATTTTTTTGAAATGAATTATGGTTTTCTTGTATGTGGTATTGATAAGCCATGCTACTGTAAGAAGATCTATTTAGAAGTTAATAAAATCCATGGTAAAATGGGAGTAAATATTCGTGATTAAAAATCTTGTTATATTATAATTTTTTTTTTTTTTGCTGAAGCAAGAGTCATACCTTCTATTTCATTAAATCGGAGAACAAATTACATAAAATACAACAGTACTCAAGGAACTGTGGGCCAAAGAAAAAACTAGCCTCTTAAAACCGAGGGCACCAAGCTAAAGGCTAAAACACCAAGCCAAGGTCCTGCCAACAAAACTACAAAACCCTCGAAAAACAGACAAAGTCGAGACCATTCGATCTCCCCTCAGAGATCTGACGGACGAGGCTCAAATCGGGCCGGAAACAAGCAGCCACTTTAAATTTAGAATCAGACGCGATGAGGAAATAGAGACCAATCGAAAAGGATTTCGGATTCGAATGGGAGAATAACCTTCGAGCATGTAAATCGCGCGAAATACATCGATTCCCACTATGATGCAAAACAAGCACGGAAGATATACCTTACCCGGACTTGCATACTTATTCTTAACCGTTGATTCTCCTAGCCAGATCCAATGGCGAAGGATGATATCGCAATACCTAGAAGCACAACTATTAACCACGCCATAAACCTGGACCCACCAACATGCTCACTTATTCTTGACCGTAGATCCGTCTTGCTTGATCCGACAACTGAGGATCATATCACACGAGCCAACAACACCAAGAGTTAGCGCGCGATGAGGGCGGTATTCTTTCCCCTCCCTTGGCCACGTGTTGTTTGGTGAGTGGAATCACTCCCAACTCCAAAAATCGCTTCCACAGAAAGAAAGACAGGGGTTTTAAGGCTGTCGAGAAAGCTAGGACTCCGGCCACTCACCCCATCCCATCTTCGCTGGTGCATGAACCAATGTAGGATGAAGATCCATCCATCCAGCCGACCATCCGAGAAATAGTGTATGCAGAGCAACATCCATCTGAAACATTTGTGCTTGTACTTACCAGGGTTAAGGAGGCCGACAGTGACTTGCATCTCAAAAATGATCTCACTTCGGAAAAAACACTTCATAATGAATCCCAATCAGCGAGACCCCGCCTCTATGGCTCTGTTTCGAAACACCATCCTGTCCTCATTCGCCTGGTCGTGACAATGCGCCTTTAATCTATTCTGAGGCATCTCTTGGCAACTCAGCGCAACCCTGCTTTTGGTACATAGCACCCCTCAATTGGCCAGACTGTCTGCCAATTTATTTGCCGTCCTTCGCACATGGTTAAAACTCCCTGTACGTAAGCATAGGAGGTGAAGCTGAATCCTTTGAAAGACTTGGAGCAACCTCTAGTATTTTGAGACTTTTTCCGGCTCCGTGCCACAACTGATTCTTTTGATCGAGTTAATGATTAACTCAGAATCAGCTTTGAAAATTACATTTTGGAGATTATCCTGTTTCAAGAATTCTAAACATTGCTCAAGAGCCATTAATTCTGCCATATTGTTAGTGGCTCTTCCCAAATGGCAATGGAAGATGAAAAGGATACCGTTGTTTTCATCCCTTAACACCCCTCTAAAGCCAACAATACCCAGGTTTCCTTTTGAAGCCCCATCAATGTTGTATTTCAAAAAACCCTGAGGGGGGGGATGCCAGTAATCCTGCTCAGTATCCAGTTTCATTACCTTCCTATCCAAGCCCTATGGTATAAGCCCCTACATACCCAACTGAAGAAGTATCTGCATTTCAGCTTCTGAAGGTGGATTCTGAGGGGAAGTTCGCACTATAGTACCTACCATCTCCTTAAGTTGTCTTAATATCTGCTCGAAAAGGCGTTGGGAGGAAATCTTTTCATTTTTGAAGATTTTGTTGTTCCTTTCTTTCCAGACATTCCATATTATGAAGCTTGGTGTTAAAACCCAAGTTGAGCCAAGAAATTCATAATCATAGAAGTTTCGTCTCTAGTTGTTTAGGGTATTGATAATGCTTCCTTTGTCCCTGTCTGTCTGTTGGAAAATAGTGGCGAAAGTATCCCACAACCTGGAGGTGAAAATGTAATTATTAAGAAGGTGCTCCATTGTTTCCTCTTGGGCTTCACAGAGCTAACATCTGGAAAGGCCCAAAACACCCCTCTTCCGAATGTTATCCCAAGTCAGAATTTTCTTATGATGTACCAGCCACATGAAGAGTTTGATCTTCATCCATCCTTGATGCCTCCATAGGTTCTGCCAAACTCTATCTAGTACATTGGAGTCCAGCACAAGGAGTATGCATTTTGCCTCCTTAAGATTGAAGGTACCTTCATTATTGTTGCCCTATCTAAGTTGGTCATGCCCCCCTGTAACTAAAATCTTCCTTTGTTCCAACATTTTTAGAAGTGCCTCCGCTTTTGCTTTCAAGGGGTTGTTATCCCTGTAAACAATATTCTTCCAGGTTCTCCATTTTCCTTCACTATTGGTTTGATCCCAAAAACCTTTTACCTTAAATAACCCTTTGGTGTTTGTCTCTTTCTTGAGCTCTAAAAAGTCCTCTCTTAACAATGTAGGTTCTTGTTGCCATTTATCTTCCCAAAATAAAGCAAGATCTCCCTCTCTGATTTCCCAGAAGCTATTTTTTTGTACTAAGCCTCTATTCTCCCAGGCCTTATTCCAGATATGTGAGCCCTTTATGATGCCAGACATCCTTATGTGATCATTATTTTGCCAAGTGCTGGCATATTTTTCTTTCCAGATACTAGCCCATTGAGCCTTTGGGTCTTTTACCCAACGCCACCATAATTTTTCCCCTAAAACTTTGCTTAGTACTTTCAGATCATCCAATCCAGGACCCCCATGGTTTTTAGGTTTGAAAATCTTATCCTAGGCTACCAAGGCCCATTTCTTTCTTTCCTCCCCCTTACCCCAAAGAAAGTCTCTTTCAACGATTCTAAATTGTTGTAAAATTCCTTTAGGAGCTAGAAGGGTTGATAGCATGAAGACGGAAATTGATTGAAGAACAACTTTTGTAAGAACTAACCGACCAGCAAAGTTTCAAGATCTGATAGTCCATTTCTTGATTTTATCCTACATCTTATTAATCACCGGCTCCCAAATGCTCTTTTGCAAAGGTTTATCAGTTAGAGGAACTCCCAAATATTTGGTAGGAAGGACATCCCTTTGAAAGCCCAGAATTTTGGAGATATTTCTCTGAATAACAATATTGGTATTAAAGAAAAAAATCTTAGATTTGGAGAGATTAACTTCCATACCTGTAGCCATGACAAAGTCACACAGGATTTGTTTATACGCTAGTGCTTCTTTGACTGTGGGGATTCCCTGCAACTTAGTATCATCAACAAATTGTTGATGGGTCAAAGCCTGTCCAGTTTCAAAAAGTTGGAGACCCTTGATATTGCCAACTTCTTTCGCATGCTTGATAGACCGACCAAGTCCTTCCATCATGAAGATGAAGAGAAAGGGAGAGAGCGGATCTCCCTACCTGAGGCCTCTTAAAGGAGTAAAAGTCTCGGAGGGAGAACCATTAACCAGAATTGAAAAGCTAGAAGAAGTTACCAGGGCCATGACCCATCTTACCCAGTTATGATCAAACCCAAAAGCAATAAGGACCTTTCTGATGTAGTTCCAATTCAACTTATCGTAAGCTTTGGCTAGGTCCAATTGCATAATCATTCCAGCCTTCCTATTGTTTGTCAATGAGTGCACCACCTCATGCACTTGAATGATGTTATTGAGAATTTGTCTGCCCTCCACATAACTAGATTGCTCCACAGAAACTAGAGTAGGAAGAAGTGGTTTGAGTCTATTGGCAACAACCTTGGATATTATCTTGTATACCACATTGCACAAAGCTATGGGTCTAAACTTTTCAGGAGTCTGAGCATTGTCCTGTTTGGGGATCAAGGAGATGAAGGAAGTATTGAGCACCTTCAAAATAGTTCTATTCATCTTGGAATCTTCCACTACATTCAGAATATCATGTTTAACAATATTCCAGCAAGCCTTAAAGAAATCCACATTGAAATCATCAGGGCCTGGCACTTTACCATTCTGCATTTCTTTAATGACCTCACTGACCTCCTCTTCAATCACTGGCCTATTAATATTGAAATTATCCTCTCTAGGTACCAACATAGGTATATGCCTTGTTAAGTCCCTGACAAAATGCTCTCTGTCTGAAATGGTTTCCTTTGCTATACGTCGAAAGTGATGAACTAACATAGCTTCTATCTTCATGGGAATTAAGAAGATGACCTCCCTTGTCCTTGATCAAAGAGATCCTATTATGAGATCTATTCACCATGGTGGATTTGTGGAAAAATCTAGTGTTTCGCTCTCCTTCTTTTAGCCATTGAACTCTAGATTTTTGTCTCTAAAATATTTCCTCTTGTTTACATAAATTCTCCCAGTCTTGATGATGTTTGGTGACTTCATCATTTCTGACTTTATCAAAGCCATCCGTGATAAGGGTTTGATTGAGTTCCTACATTTTATCTTCAACAGCTTTTTTCGCTTCAAAAATATTTCCAACTTCATTCTTGTTCCAATCTTTAAGTCTGAGCTTGATGTGCTTTAGTATTTTGTGGAGTAGGAACATT